>JABASH010001350.1:0-27173 GCA_019776445.1 Tomocerus maximus | reverse complement strand
AATGAATACCTTCAACTAGGGTTTTATTGCTAAGTTGTCTGTACCACACAATCGGCTTGACAAGTATGTAGCTACTAATGTTACATTGAAAAGTATATTTTTCAAAAGCATTGTACGCGGAGACTATTTGATTGCCAACTTTGGTAACATTTACAGAGTTCATTCGTATCACCGCAGAACTCGGGATTGGAACTTTAGTAGAATCGCAATCTATTACAGTGTTACTTATATTAATTAAGAGTAATGAAAACGGTTATTTGTGATTTATGATTCTTACAGAGACGTCCATTAAGTCCTGTGAAATACTGTAGAATGACATCATCCTCTTCTGTGGCACACAAAACGATTCCTTGAGTTATTAGGTGGGGAATTGTTAAGCACATGCAAAAACTTTCGAATCCCCCAACCCGTTGGTCTGTATTCAAACAATACTCCCCCTGTGACATTTCATCAGTATGTTATTTCGAGGATAGAAACTTGAAAATATGGATTATTATGTACTACCTCAGAAACGCACTCCTTTTGCAATTTAGCCTGTGTTGGATTGGCTATTTTTATGTTTATCAGCGACTTCGGTCTAAATTCGTACGTAGAGTTATCTACAGAGCATTGAGCACGATTCTGTGATACCACTTGAAGATTTATTTTGGTTTCCTTTCAGAGATGATTGTTCGTTTTCTGCATAAACGTTTAAAAACAAGGTTCAGTGTATATGAGTTATGTTTTTCAATTAAAACTTGTATGTTACTGTAAATTTTTTACTGCTCGGAAAAATCAATGAAACCGTAAGAGAGTCTCCGACTATTCCATTCCCTTTATCTATAGTACATAAATTAATGTCCTTCTTCAGGGGATTCTGTCGTCAAATTAAAAAGGAAGCCTTGTTTCGGATCGAAGTGAACAGATTTGATCAACTCATTATCCTGCTATAAGATTCATAAAATGTTTGAGACAATGATCATAAATTGTCATTTAAATTGGTATTACTATTATCTTACATCTCGCTTTACTTTGTACAAAAGGACACTCATATTCCAATTGGAAGTCCTACATGGCAGTACAGCAATATCCATGTAGTTGTTAATTATTGCTTTCTCTGTATTACGGTAATGCAAAAGGTAAGGTTCCTTGTTGCCTGTAATATTTAACGGATTACGTTTTGCTTTCTTCATATGCAAAATACATCATGATTACTGTTATTTAAATGCATTCGCCCATGCATAAAAGACTCACTTTCCATAAAGAAGTAAAATTCCGTTTTGAGAGTAGCGTTAGTAATAGACGATATTATGTAACTCCCAGTCAATTTAGGTTTATTTTCAAAATCTATATCAACCTTGTAAGCAGATATCGTACGGTCCGAATTTCTTTTGATGGTTTTATAAAAATACGTAGATATGTCATCTACAGGCTGAAAAAATCATTGTAAATGTAAATCTTATCTACAATAATTATCTTTGGACCAAAACGTTTTCCAGTATCACTTCCCCACCTTTAATCCATTGAATTCAAACTCCACAGGAAAATCTGCTGAGCATTCCAATCTAAAACGCACTATACAATTAAATTAAATTAAAGTTTTTCTTAGTTCTATCAAGTGTATTTTAAACTTTCATTTCTACTACTACTGTAGCAGTTGATAACTATGGATTATGCAGGCAGGATTATTTTCTCTCTATCGCACTCGGTATGAATTAAATTAACTGATAAATCTTACATGAATATTTAAAATGTTGGACAGAGTATGTATTGGGTCCGACACAAAAGATGATATTAGCAAACCGTTCTGTGCTTGTGTGGTCATAATCCTTGGCTATGGCCCGACCATATCTGTCGATCGTTTGAACTTTCAGAACACATTGTGGAAGAAAATTTAGCAATTCTTGCTTCGGGCTCTCCTCCTTTGCATCGTAAACACACGGAAATCCATGTGTATGAAATGCGTTAAGACTTATTAATAGGATTGTACATAAAAGTGATTTCTTTAAGATTGCTTTAGTGTTTCTTTCTGGAATTCTCGACATCGAATTGGGAGTTAATTTAACGTAAAGACCATGTACGAAACAATACTGTCAACTGTGGAAAAGAGCTGTCAAAGAGCTGTAATTTATAAAGCCTTGACCCGGTACGTCAAACTCAAATTCTGACTCAACAGTAGGATGTACGTATTCACTGTACACAGCTTTGTACCTTACATTTTAACAAACGAAATGAATATAAATATTTTAAGACTCCGTGCACTGTTCTTCAAGCTATGTAAATATATATACGAATCATTTAATCTTAATTTTATCAAATATTAGCGAAAACAGCCATTTACGTTTAATCTATCCTTGAGGTTTTCTTGTAGCCACAAAGTTCCTTTACCTCATTTTTACACTAATTCTACCAATAGGACTCGTTAAACGCACACAAAGTGCCTTATCGCTTGTTTACAAATTGTTTTGGAATATTTGTTGATGTTATAGAGTTTATAGAGTTAATCATCTAATTTCTAGGAATGTTTTAAGTAGAAGTTTTTGTTTTGTACGTGATTAGTTTGGTCATTTCATTGTGCTAGTCATCTATTCTTTCGTTGGGTTGATAAATCATGATTGTGTCAATAAGTGAAAACAATATCTGCGCTTTCGAGCGAAATTCCCTTTATTTAGATAATAATAGTGTCATTTGCTAAAAGCAAATGCATAGAATCTGTTAATATTTTGATAGCATAATGGTTTACAAAATTACTGAAAGGTAATCGTAACATGTTGCATCTGGGCCTGATGCATTCCCATATTAAGGACCAATTGCCCGTTGACTAACAATGAACCGATGCAACAGAGCATATCTCTATACAATATTATTAATTTAAATACCCCGTTTACAATGTAGCTATTGTAGACGTCACGAGTCACGACAAACGAATAAGGAAATAAGATGTTACAATTTATTGTCCTTGTATAACTTGTGATTGGTAATTAATACAACTTATTATCGACAGTATAATTTTACTGTTAAAGATGTAGTGGTACGCATTCCAAGTTGACCCACATGCATATAATAATATAATCTTGTTTAAATACAAACGCGTGTTCTAATATCTATAGGTACTTTTTACAATGTTGTTAACAAAAGTTTTCAGACTTTTCTACATAAAAATAACAACAAAACTGTATATCATGCTCCAGTTTACTCTCATGAATTTAATCCCCAGAAGGAACAATAAATCTTCTATTTGTATATCTTATAATACTTTTTCACTTACGAAACATAGCATGTGAAAAATCATGCAAGTTTTTTAAGTGGCATGATATTTATTTCAGTAAAGGTAACTTAAAAATTGGAATGACAATATCTTGGTCAAAATGTTAACGTAATGTAATAAAGTGACTACACATACGTAATCTAGACAGACATAATTCTACTTTGTAGGAGAAATTGACATTCAAAAACTTAAAGCTAAAAATAATTGCGGATTATTATAAGACATGATAACTATTTAGATTACTACGTATTTAATTGCATGAGGCTTGGTTGATTATTTCTTGTTGTTTACCATATTATCCATAAAGAGGGAATGGTCACAGTGTTATGGCTCTCTGGGTTTTAGTTTAATAGTCAACACGACTAGCCGACTAGGTTTTCAAGGCTGGTACTGACTGAGATAACTTTTTGAATATTCTTGCTCAAGCAGAGAAGGCAAGAACAGTACAGAAGAAAGGCACACGTTTTTAAATGCAAACTTATTTTACTCCCTTAATTACAGATCTATTATTATTCAGTAAACAAGTCATGGCATATCTTAATTATTCTAGGTATGGAGAAAGCACTTTGCTTTTCACATTTTGTTTCGTATCGGAAAACAGATTTGGCAAAGTATTCGATTATCAAAAAATAAGCTATCATTTACAACAGACTCTTTTACATGCTAATTATAGTATTATGCATCATAATATACTAATTCTTTTAAAGCAAATACGGCACACTCATCGGAAGTCAATTGAAAACGCCATCGCAAATACACACATAATATGTATTACTTTCTGTTAACTGAAGTATAAACAAATACAACGAAGTGTACATCCGTTCGTTTGATATGCAATAATTCTCAATGTGTAATCTGTCTTGGTACATATACGGGAATAAATTACCTAAGCATTATAATGCATCCATAATCACATCATGTCTAATCTCTAGTCTTTTAATTGTAAATTAAATTACAACAGATCCCTCATCTTTATAAATTACCTATCAATTCACTATCTCCATGCAATAATATTGATAATCAATATATTTATTTGTATTTGTATATCTATAAAGCATTGCACATTACATAAACATTGAAAACAAGGTTAGACTATAATAATTTACAAAGTATTTACTAAATAGTAAGAAGTACTCGTAAAGAAACTGGGTTAGTCTACATGTATGATTGCAGCAAGGCTGGGCGTTACATTGTATTGATCAGAGTAATTGATTTTACGTATCATGAAGTCAGCGTACTTTATTGCTAAATTTCCCTATTTATATTACTTGTTGTAAGCCAAGTATCTATTGACCTACTACGATATTCCAAGAAAAAAGCATTTGTATTTGGTCTATAATATTATGTCTTAATGTTAATTACTACACTTCAATATCATCAAAGTTTCTAGATAGTCTTTCTACTTTTCTACGTTGACTTCTTCTTAAGGCATCTGCTCGTCGGTAAGGTTCATTCTTCAGATCGGACAAGATATCTTCTAATGCTCCATGGTACACTTCTTGCAGTTTCTTATTAGTTTCTGTGACCTGACGGCGCTTTAACTCATTTATCACGGCATCCTACAAAAAAATTTGGAATATGAATTTAATGAATAATACGGATTTTATCTAATTTCATGGATTTTTCAGTCAAAAATAGAATACCTGTTGCTTCTTCCCGGTAACTTTGTTTACGGTCTCTGGCGGAGATTGATTTCTCATCGTGACTCGTTTCTTCTGTTCATTTTCTGTCTCTGCTACTTTATACGCCCGGATGAATTTAAGAATCGCAGAGAAGAATGCACCGGTATCTGTCTGCTGGCGTTCTTCTCCGTAAAATTCCACACAATCTCCGAAATCATTCACGGCTGTTTTACACTCAGCTTTGAGTTTTATTAATCTATCTTCAGAATTGGCTAAAAAGTCTTTCATCACCTGCAAACAAAAACCATTCATTCTCAAACATCTAAAACCTTTTCAACAATAAAGTTACTCAAAATTAGGAAATCTTACAGTATTTATTTCGTTCTTTTGGCTCAAGAAAGTAGACTCCTTCTTTGTGAGTTCCATTCCCTTCTCTAGATCGTGCAAATCACTAAGAACATTCTCAAGCGAAACTTGGGAAGCCTTTTCAACAAATTGAAGTTCATTGATGAAGGTGGCTAGTTGTGGAAACCGAGAGGAGACAGTGTCAACGATATAGTGCATCAAACATTGTCGTCTGTCCACTGACTTAGTATCCGTTAAACACTCCAGGCTCTGTAAAATTCAAATGGAGTATTATAGGACACGCCTTTACAAAAATCTCAATTCTTCACTTGATTTGGAAAAAGAAAAACGTTTCAAACAAAAATAGCAAATTTCTACCTGAATTTTAAAACCGTAAGCCGGACCTCTCTTTGCTCCATTCATGTAATTACCAAAAGCCAGAATGATTTCTAATAATTGATGAAATTTCTCCGAAGATCGAACAGAACGGGATGCCATAATGACACCATGTACTTGAGGTTGTGTGACATTTGCCATTTCTTGGAAATTGGCAATGTAGGCCATTACAGCTAATTTTGTTGAGATTCTTTCTATTCTTGACAGCTGAAGTAGGAACTTGTCTTCCTCGGTGAGAAGATCAGGATTCTGTCTTGAGACTATGTATTCTCGATACAGTTTAGACTAAAATAAACATTTAGCATGACTCAGATTATTCACTTAAAAATTAAAACTTGATTTACATGTAAATACAACTGTATAGGAAACGTACCTCCTGCTCGTTAGGTACCATTCGTTGAAGAACTTCTACTTGTTCAACTTTTAATGTAGTCAGATCTAACGCATTAACTGCTCTTACAACAGTTTCAATAGGAAGATCTAATTTCCGACGTGATATTGCTAGAATCATACAAAGCACAAATCATTTTCATATATCATCGTGAGAAATATTATATAATATCATTTTTTGTTACATTTAGTGTTATATCTTTTTAGCATATAGTGTACAAAAAACATAATATTTACCAATATTTCTTAGTCGGGTGTGTTCAAGTAATGATACTGCTTCAGGCTTCTTGAATCTTTTCGATGGATAACTAGAAAGATTACCATCTACGTCTCCTTCATCTGAATTGCGATCTTTTGAGAGAAATAAAATAAAAATTAGTTGTTTTAGGAGTTGTATTTTAAAAACGCAATTAAAAAAATGCTTATGAATTAAAAAAAGTCAGATATCTTACTATTGCCTCCAGTCTGGCCTCCGATTTTAAAGAGTCTTTCAAACATATCGAAATCGATAATGTTATAATATTTAGAGTCATCTAATTGATTAAAAACGGTTCCTTTCACTTCTCTTGGTTTCAAAACCGTCCAATTCAATGTAGGTAACTTGCATTTTGGCTGCAGAGCCCGTTTGATTGTCATTTGTGATTTTCCTCCTCCCATCATTGGCGGTGGTGGAGGTCCGAGTCCCGGGAATCCAGGTGGTGGTGGTGGAGGAGGGCCTCCAAAGGAAGGAGGAGGTGGGGGCGGAGGAGGTGCCGGGGCAGGTGGCGGGGGCGCTGAGGAAATATTTCCATTCGGAATTTCTTTTGCCAGAGGTGTATCCACTTCACAATTACTAATGAAACCATTGCCCATTCCCTTGGACAGTCGTTTCCTAATTTCTTCTTCTTTCTGAGTGACCTCTCTTCTTAAAGTTGATATATCCGCAGTCATTTGCTCTTGTTGCGACACAAGACACTCTCTCTCTTCCATTACTTCTTTGAGTCTTTGTTCCATTTCGACCATTCTAGATAAACTATCCATTTCTAATTTTTGGTACATTTCTTTTAATTGTGATGTTTCATCTTCTAAATCGCTGACTCTTTCCAGAGCAGCGCTTTTCGTTTCCGAGTCTTCCATAAGACCAGCGACATCAAAGACATTGTCCAGATATGCCGAAATTTGTATCTAGTTAAAGAAAATCCAGAAAACATCATCGTCAACAATTTATCTTTATTTATAGTGATGACGTAAATATTTTTAAAGAAAATTATTCTGTTAAGCCATTTAGTTAGTAGAACAGGACAAAGATAAGTAGACATTTGATCCCATTAAAGCATCCTTGACTTAACAGAAAATACTTGACCAGACCATCATTAGTAAATTTGTATGTACTTACACGTAGTTCTTCCGAAGGAGTATTTTTAAGTTTGTCAAGGTACTGATCCACACCCAATTGAGAGAATTCATACTGGAGATACACGCGTTCGTTCATATCATCCACGGAGTGCACGATAATATTTATGAATTGCATGCAAGCCACCATGAATTCCACGTGGAAGAATTCATAATGCATGAAATGGTCTACTAAAGTCTCAAATCTTCGTTTCTCTCCGCAAACCTGTGAAAAAATTCATAAATCATTTAATACATTATCTTCTTATGGCCACAAGCACAGTGTGGGCATCCCTACAGAAAATCGCATTCGTTTATTCTAATTTTCCGTGCAGAGAGCGTAGGTTTTGTTGGGAATAGGCAATCTAAACCCTCTTAAAGTCATTTTTAGTCCTTGTACGTTATAATTAATCAAACTGGCCAGACTCAGTTGTGCTTATGTATTATGCACATCCAATTTATTTCACGCATGAAATATCTTAACCTTTCAGAGATATACAACTTGTATTACTTGTATCCACGTGTTCATAAACACGCAGAGAGGAAACACTTTAAGATATCCTGAACCTAAAATTATTCATTTGCAATTGTAATTCAGTTTTCAATGGTGATATTTGGGAGATTGAAGGTCCCAGTCCCGTCTTATTGCTATAAATATACAAGACAACATGCAAGACCTAAATATTAGTTACCACCACTTGTTTTCCTTTTCTGTTAACCTTATTCTGCTGTTTGTGACGAGGACTCAATCTACTTTTCAATGGCAAATCATTCAGGTTAATAGCTTTCGGTCAGAAAACCAATAATACTAAAAACAAAAATGCGTAGTACAAGTACATCATGATTTGACTATTTGACCAGTCCCCATTACCATAAATATTTTCTAAATTGGATAGCAAACCCAGCCGTAAATAAATCACTCTTGAATCCTACATAACGGAGCACAGCGAGAGTTCCTCATCAGTTTATGCTTAGAATCGCTTTCCATTGCAAAGATTATGAACATGTACATAAAAAAAACAAATATACATGTCAATAAAAGAGTTCTAGACTGCCCCATACAATTAAAATTCATGAGGACATTAACTTGTGGTAGTAGAAAAAATGGGTTTGAACGACCAAGTCGTCGATTCTGAGGAAGAGTGAGTAGAAAGAATAATTAATAGGGGTAAAGTTCAGATAAGTTCGGCAAATAACAAATGGGAAAGAAAAATATCGCAGAGCATATCATATCTTTGCAGTCTATTCTATCTATCAGTCATCCGTCCGTCATTTGTTTATTGTTACAGGTCCTGAGAAGAAAGATTGTCCTATACAAACACACAGTGTAGGATTTAGTAATGTTCGTGAAATAAGAGAAAACAATGGACTCGGCTTTTTGATCTTGTCTCATTAAGATTACAATAGTTTGTGTCTATTCCTCTTGACTTGGCTACCTACTACAAGCAGGGAGCTGTTCCTAGAATTGTTATTAAAACTACACTTGGTTTGAAGATATTATTACATCGTTGTGGTGAATCATAATGTAAAGACAGTTTGTTTTCGTGCAAAAAACATTCCTATTGGATCTCCTTCCTTTTAGATCTGTCCGACATGACAAGAGAGAGAGTCTGAGACTGACAGATGAACTTAAGTGAAGGGCATAAAGTGATCTACTTACGTCTTTGAAGTTGTCAAAAGCACGAAGAATAATGTGATGACCCCCTTGAACGAGACAAACAGCAGCAATGAGTTCCAACACAAGAGCTTTTGTTCGCAGACTCTTGTGCTTGAGACTGAGGGCGATGGCGTTAATAGATTCTTGTTTCGAGATGACCATATTGAATCCGTGCTTGTTATTCATTATCGCACGCATACAAAGAATGCATACATGAATGTCATCTTTGGCATCTCCCATGTTCAGTTTCGATAGGTGTCTTGACGTCCGTTTATTAATTGTCCCAGGGCTTCCACCACTTTTGGTGCTCGGCGTGTGATGACCTCCATTCATCGCTCCTGTCCCATTCGATATAGCTGATGTCCCGTTAGAGCTCAGAGTCCCCGACCCATTGCTCAGACCGCTATCATGTTCCGGTGAAGCCGCTTTCTCTTCGTGGCTGAAAGAGTCATACATTTATATCAATTCTCATAATATAACTGTGAACAGGATATACCCACAAGATACAATTATCTAAACTATTCACATTACTATTATATAGTTGCTGAAAAATCCAATTTCACCTAATTAAAACTTGCTAGATATTAGATACTGCATAATGAATTTCCCTTAAAGATTGTTACATAGTACAAGACGATAGCTACACACAGAGAGACAAGCCAATGAGCAAAATCATCATTTCTCAAGAGTTACTCAAGAAAAAACCACCTTAAATGAGCCGTCAACCCCTTTTTTGCACATTCTGACTTAATTTAAAACAACACTACAGGGAAAAAATACAGCCTGTGAAAATAAACAGACTTTCAAGAACCTCTACGCACTTCAAAGTGGCGAACATCTATATAACTTCTAGTTAACATTTTAAATTCCCTTTTTTCTCTAGTTAACTTATCGTCTACTACATCATAAAGGTATGTTCGTACACAACAAGCGGTCTCTGTTTTCTACAGATAAATTATTGCAAACTTACATTTAACATTAAAAATACAAAGCAGTATTCATCTAACTTCAAATGTTACTGAGGGATTTTAAGTAGGTATACTTTCTTGAGATGTAAATGGAGAGATCAGTAATTAATTATATCGTTCAAGAGAACATTGGAGTAGGAAGGAAAGGAATTTACTGGACCTAATAAATGAATGTTCCTTTAAAAGCGTACAAGTGCTTAGCACGAATACTAAATACATACATAAGTATGTAGTATCTAATAGATTCATTGCGTCTGGTAATATTTACTTTATATTATACTGTAGTTACTGTACTATAATATTTATCTTCTAGCGAAACTTACGCTTTGCTTGTCTCTCAGATTTGGCAGAACTCTTTGATTAGGTCTCAACACTAGAATCCAATTCTTCCTATCATAGCGTTCTATCTCTGTGTTACGTATGACATGACAATGATTTTATTATCCACATAAACAGTTTTTCAACTGAAATTATATAAAATCTCAAGCGAACTAGATTCGTACTAGAATTAGAATTCGTATATAATATAGGTTCCCAGATCAGTAGAAATGCATTAATTCCTTTCAACGATTTTACAACCGCATGCAAATAGCATCTTTTACTGGCACCATAACTAAGGTACACATTTGGCGAATCCTTCTACCTGCAAATTATCCCGAGTGACTTTGCCAAATAGATATTAGCATTAGTTATTCCTATATGGTCATTAATACCGCCTTAAAATATGAGAAGGTATGGTCCTATCAGTCCTATGATCAAAGCCTATAGAAAACGATAGCATACTGATACATACATTGGCTACATTCTTATACATTTTGGTTTACAAAACTGAGATAATAGTTGAAAGGAACAGTAATTAGAGATTAAGCAAGTAAGACTTGTCCATTCATTTACATATGTATCGGATGAATAGTGAATTGATTTATGTAGACTCTCAAGAGTATCTCTCAAGCTATAAGCAATTGAACTCAAGTCCAAATTCCAATTCTGATTGCAAACCAAAATGGTTTCGCATATGCAATTCTTGATCTCGTCGTTGTGTCGGTCGTTGTATTACTTTAGAAAACATTGTGAGGGTAAATATTAGACAATACGAGATAGAAATGCAAGTGCATACGTACATGGCCATGGCCATTCTATTTCGCCAATACAATGTGTGTACGTAATGTAATAATAATGGATTGTATATGTTATTGCTTATCCGTGAATGTTGCTACACCGGTTTTTCTCACCCTACTCGATTTTATAGTCAGCCCTTCTTGGTATGTATTTTTGGTCATCAAACTTTAGTACACATACACACTGCATTACTATAACTAAAATAGTATTTATTTATTACACCTATAACAAAGCAATTGCATCAAGAACAGACTGGCAGAAATGATACACTCATTCACATTCTCAAAGAAGAGCAACGCATGTTATCGCTATGAATAAGCCTTGTGTTAAGGCAGTCCTTGTATTAAATAGGTTTGATTTCTTGTTTAACGTTTTTACAAACATTGTAGAGCAGAATACCAAGATATAAATCCACTGTCTAGCTGAACAAGAACTCTACTTACTGAGATTTAACTCCATTCTCAAGTATCATCAGAATCATCATTAGAATTATCCCACAAATATTCTCATACGTAACTATACTATACACATAATTATATACGAATTGTCAGAAACAATTTACTATCATTATAACATTTCTTCTTTACCACTGAGAACAACAACACTTTGCAATATTGCAAAATTTTCAATGTGACTCGTTGAGCGACAGAAAAAGCGTACCTACACGTTCATTTCTGTAATAAATCATATCTGATAATATTTGTGAATACTAGCTACATTTGCGCTGGAATGAATAGAATTTTATACGTAATACTAATACCATTTGCAAGCTATGTTAAACCAGACGTACGAAATCGTGCTACGTAATACGAAAAGTTTCCCAGTGAGAGATTTAATTTATTTAACTCGTCAGTTTTCCCTGTTTCGCTACATTCTTCATTTGGATTTATTGAATCAGTGCAAAGTTAAAAACACAAGTGTTTGCAATGCACAGCGTAAGTGCACATTTAATAGAAACTCAATATTCAATACAATAAATACTGAAATCCAATTTGTAAACATCACTTCTTTGGATTGGAATTCGTTTTCAAAAGTGAGCAAACTAAAACGTGAGTGTTTTTACACCTGTGTGTGCAAATCATTAAAATCGTTTTGTTCGTTCTCTATAGGTATTGATTTTCGCTATTCAGTACAGCACATTCAGATTTTTATGAAATAGTGAATGTGTTTATTGATGTGAAAAATATGTTGCCGCTATCTGCCTGCAGTCGTTGTGGTATTCCCTTACAGAAGTTGACTTTTATTCTAGCTTTCTTCAATGCTGTAAGTGAACTGTTACATAAATTAATGTAGTTCCACTTCATAAATTATTTTTACCACTTTGCTCACGAAATGAATATGATTTCAATGAGCTAAGTACACAATTGTTACAAAGCTGTTGCAAAACATTTACCAAATAAATCATCCTTATGAATTGCGTACTATATTGTAGATTCTATCTTCAGCTGGAATTGCAGCCAATATTATTTCTTTTTTCTACTACCTAACAACATGTCGTAGCACAGGATTTGAAGACAGTACTGATAACTACTGTCATATTTTTCGTGATTTGGTACCAAATGTTAATGGTAAGGACGCTTCTCATGCTTAAACTCTAAAAATCGTAGCTTTTAATTTAAAATGACGTATCTCATTACCTCCATGCAACCATCCTACAATCATGTCACGACAAGATGAAATTCAAAAACAAAACAATTAATTTATTCTTTAGGTGACTCAGCTCCTAAGTTTGCATCTCTCTTTCTGGTTTACACAGCTGTCTACTTGTACGTAGCAGTTCTCATGTACAATGCGGCTAAAAATGTAATCACATATTATCATAATTTTTCATTTCACAATTTAAAACGTAGCTTCCATTTAACTGATGTCATTTTTTCCCACTACAGAAAAGTCATGAATACTGTCGCTGGGCATTTATGATCTCTGTGCTTCTATGGGTGCTTGGAACACTTATATTCATTATTATCTTGGACCATCACATACTAGTCTACATCTACATCGCTTTATACTCTTTCAAAATGTACGAAATGTATATTTTAAAACAATATATGGATCAATTACATCTGGAAGGATACGACCGGTAAACCCTTCGTGTTAAATATATAATACTCTCCATGTACATTTCTTATGAAAAGAGTTTGTGTGACTGAAAGTAACTGAATAATAAACAATAAGTGATTATTTGTTAAATATACTATACATTTGCAAAAAGAAATTGCTCTTTTGATTTGCTGATTTAAAGTATTGCTCGTGTGGAAACTATTATTTATTATAGAGAATTTTTAAACAACTTAATTTCTATAAAAGAGTAACAGGGGATGAAAATTGTTTTTTATTCAGGTGTATTGTTTTAGAGGAAAATTACAAGAAAGGTTCTTTTACAACAAAAACTCAAGGAGTCAGATATTTAGAATCTAAATTCATAATAGTTGCATAATAGGTTGGTTTTTGTTATGCAAGGAGCTGTTCATTTCCCTGAATATTGCCAATGCCATTCACAGGGAGATGATTAATGCGTTGCAGTTGCATGCATGCATACCTGACTGGGAACTTGAAACACGACTTTTTAGCACTAAAATCCAAAGTAAGCTACCACGTTAATTAAATCAGAATAAATATTAAACCAGATTGGCATCCTTCAGTAAATAAATGGGTTTCATCGGATAATTTCACTCACGCATGGAAAGACTATCCGTCATAGTAAGTTGCAGGAATACAAATATTGATGCAAATACCTTCCTAACAATAACCAGTATTATTAATAGCAATATAAAACGCATATAAAACTAAAAACTATCCCAAGTAAATATAATATAGCTATTAGCCAACTCGTCTCGTCTCTCTGCGTACACTTATTAAAAAGCTGAAGATAATAAATTAAGTTATTCACGGCCATTTCGTCATGTGGAGACGAGATGGAAAGAATGCAATGGACCAAGTCAAAGGAGCGTGACTCATCTTAATGCCAATATCATGTTTGAACATTCTTGCTTAGTTCACTTACCGCATCATGACTAGCCGGAAGCTGAGGTAATCCACAAGAACTTCCAATCCCCGGTTTTCCTCGTTCAAAAATTCTCGAACCCATCTAAGAAATAAACAATAAATATTGTGTATGAAATAAAACGGGATAATAAGCATTTCAGCTGTATGTAATAAGCAAGTTAATCAGGATTGCATATAACTTGTAAGACATAAGTACACACGTGATACTAGTTCCCGAATAAAATTATAGATAACTAACCCAGCAAAGCAAAGAGTCTGTGAGATGGAGCGTATTAAATGCACAATGCCAAATGGGAAACAATAGGTCGGCACACGACATGACTCCAAAATCACATAATACTTAATCTCATCACAACGTAATTAACATAATAAGATGCATTATCATTATTATAAGTGAGCAATAACTGCAATGTCTGTTGTCTTGTACAGAACATCGAACTTGTTAGCGACGAATGCAAACTAAGAGTCTAGTCAAGGCGAGACAAGATCACATCTACGAAAAAAACGAAGATCTTTAACAACAAGCGAATTCCTCAGGGAATTTATTGACGCTGTCATAAAATAGGTGCTATATAATAATGCACAATATGCTATGATACTTAATCACTATCTGCGTAGCAGGAGTCAGCTAAATTTCCTGTCGAGTTGGTTAATAAACACGAGCCAATCTATATAATTGTATGTATGTAAGTCGAAAGGATATTACGTTTCGTAGAGCGTAAGTCATGATGAACCATCCAAGCCCAACTAATCGCATTGAAAGGAAAGGCAGTCGAGCCGAAAGAGTGCGAAACAAGTGAAATTATTGTTAGACTTACAAAAAGCAAGGCCAAACCAACATTCGTCTGGCCAGTAAGGTTCATTTAGTTTTGTTACGAAGCCTACAGACTGAAATATGAGTTTACTTTGCAGAACGACAAACTGCAGAGCATAAAATAAGAAATAGGATCGTGAAAAAGAATTATGATTTGAGTTTTGTATTATGCATGAGAATTACATCTCCCATGTAGTAAATAAGTGTAGGCAGGGACTTAAACATAATCCTCCTGCATCTGCATCCAATAATATTATTTCCAAGTAAGCAATTCATCCTTAACAAAAGTAACCCGAAATTAGTCTGACAAGCAAAATATTCACAATACAAGTCACAACAAAAGCGCTGAGGTAGGTATAGATTGAATTTTTCCTTTTCGCATGAATAAATAAACTCACTCTATATTGTTCGTCCGAAGAGAAATCTCCAAGTCTTTAAGCACTTGAGTGGAAGTTGAGTCGCCCACCACTTTCCGTTTCTGCAATTCAAAACAAGACAAAGACATAAATTTATGCTAAACAGACAGAAGAAAAACGAAGGCAGACAGACGTGACAATTCTAAGTACTTTGACTACATCTGTCTCACTGGACTCGTTTTCTTACATTTAGTATAATGACGTGGGCAAACCTAATCAATTAACGATTCTACATTTAGCTATATTGAGATAATCACCACAAACACCATTTTACAATTTTCAATCTTTTTCAAATCAATTAGATAGAACTACCAAGATAATTTTTCTTCTCTGTTACATTTTGCAAACAAAAAGTAATACAAACACAGTGACTCCAAAACCAAATGCAATGATAACGCAAAAAATCCTAGTGCCACAGTTTTAAGCGTGGGAAGACTACTTACGGAAGCCCTGTGTAGTATTTTCTCAAGAAGAAAAAACTATTCCCACAAAACACACTTTACAGCAATAACAACACGTTAATCGTCCAATTTGATCCACAACAAATAAACAAACTACCTCCGCTAACTTTAATGCTATTATAATGTACTCTGGTGTATTTCCTGTCTTAACGAGTGGACTTTCGTGTCGTGTTACTACTAAATGTTTCCTTTTGAGAAACAAAAACAATGTTATATCGGTATCATCAGGTTTCCAAATTCCGTAAACATACAAAATAGCAACTCCACCCTTCCTCTTGTGTGTCAAATCACTCAATTTTCAATTGAGTTCGATAAATTTCCTGTAATTACTTGTATTTTTAGTCAAATGTTGCATCACAGGTATATACATCATGTTACATTGCATTATGGCTACTAAAATTGTAATTGTGCGATTTCTGCATTTCAATTGTGAATGTAATGTACGTAGTTATAATTTTTACATTCATTATGTCTTTCACACCTACAAACATCATAGATATTAGTTATCATTCAAAATAGCTATGGAATCTTACCTTGAAACTTCTTGAAGCCTTAGGGTCTAGATAGGTCTGCAGCTTTCTTAAATAAAATCTCGGTGGATCACGAACTTGCACCAATTCCTGTTATAGAAAACACATTATTATAGATATCTCCCATTATAGCATAGAGTAAAAACATCGCCCTCTAATTATCCAGAGTAATTAGTCAGCAATTATAGCTCATGCCAAAGGTCCTAATGGAAACATTAAACTTTATAATTAAAACTCCCTGCCGCGATTCATTTAAAGTCGGGATGAGCTGGTGGAAGGACGTAAGTATGCCGAATATGGTAGGGATGAAAAAGCTAATTAACGACTATAATTGCCATCCATGCATATTTACATACTTAGCGTATGTAATGTACGCAGTATATTTATGAGCTGTGTATTTGTTCAATTAGGGAAGAGTAACCGAGGGAAGACAAATAAGGAAACAATTACGTACTTAACGTGAGTTATGTTAAGCATTTTACATTTCATTGCTAACTGCAGGCGAAGCCCAATAAAGACAGGCATTAATGTGGATGTGATATAATAGGTCATGTTGGGTGGAATATAGCCTGCTTTATTACGAGTACGCACTTCTGAAACATAACTCGCGTAAATGTGAAGAAGCAGCTTCATTTAAATTCCAGTTTATTGTATATAGAACAGTAAGCCACATGAATACGCGAGAGGAATCTCTATTTACATGAGAACTCTTTTAATGGTAGGGACAGCAAGTTCAGGCTACACATGTTTTACTTTCCACTATCTCCTTTTTATCATAAAATGTAACGACTAAGGTGTATTATTTTCCTAGTTTCGCAGATACTAATAATAATAGTGGGCTGATAGTTGATAAAATAAGGACATGAGATTACATGTGTACGCAGAAAGGAATCAAAGGTAAATAAATGCTAACAGTTCATTTACCTGATCACAGACAATTTCCCATTTTCTCTGGTCGTCATATTGCTTTAAAAGTTTTGCTTTGTCAGGAGGAAGGTCCATAGAAGCCTGTGTAAAACAAAAAAATACATTAACATTTTACTTCACATGAATTGAGATCCTTGCATCACTATCAATTAGTACTTTTGCAAAACCAAAATATTTTTCTAAACAATCCTCTACCCGTATATGAATGGCTACGAACATACATATGCAGAAATAGAACCACAATAAAAGTACATCATGACTATGACACAGTCGGTAATGGTCATCTTATTTACATACAAACTTGGACAATTGCTACCTACACTCTGTTTCTATTTATAATGCATTAGCTGATGATTAGTACTTTAAAGTGAGAACGTGAGTATTACAATTTATGTTCTATTACATCACGTCTACCATCCCCTGTGATGGGAATTTCGTAATACTTTAACCATTGACTAATACATATTATGCTATTTAAATACAATGACTCAGAATTCCAATGAAAACGCAATTCTAAATTATTTATGTGTAAAAATTGCATTCTTCTTTTTAGGTCTTACTTTTATCATCGCACAAAAATTGCTGTCGTTATTTCTATTTCATTGCTCATCCTCCCTCGCCACTACTACTCACATCACATCATATTTAATAATGGCATATAAATCTAGGTACCTACATCTTTAAATAAACTTTCCTTCGCAAAATTACACGCATCCCCATTTAATAGACCACTAATGCGGTTACTAGCAATTACCTAATGTGAGCCAGTCAGCACTACAAACTGTGACTGACAACTTGTCATGCTATCATCTCACGAAATCATCTTTCTTATTTGAAGGATCATAAAGAAGCTCCTTATTATCTGCATGCACATGTTATCGTTATTGTACCTATTGTCCTCCTGTACCTTCTCATACACAACCTGAACAAATATTGACTTTCAGTAGATACACAATAACGACGACTCAAATCGTAAATTTATCCATCGACGACGGTCGTCGGTGGAAAAGTCTCTATCTACATTTTACAATCTTTCTGTTCGTGTTTATCTTACAAGAATTTAGTTCGAGGATTCATGTCTACTAAATTTGAGAATACACAAACGGATAATTTGAAGTTGTAACTAAACAAATGCAGTCAGATAACTTCTGCTTATTTACGTTTTATATGCGGCTAAAGATAATACAATTAAACAAGATTGTTACATAATTCCATTACTTATCAGTAGAAGATATAAACAATAGCTATGCTAATTAAAGCACGTGAAGATTATGGACTTTAGCCCTGAGTCCACACATAAAAACACCACTCCATGTCGTAAATATTAATACCATAATAGTTTAAATGAGCAATAACTACAGGTACTATTATAAATTCAAGCAAAATGACTAAAAGTATGAGAAATTGAAAAACTTATCACATGCACTGACAAGATAACTTAATTAGCTGTACAATGGTCAATTATATTATTGGTTAGTTTCCAATGTTTTATCACCTAAATAAAGGGAGTGCATTCAGCTAGGCAATACTATGTAAAATCTAATGTAAAATGCATTGTGCGCTACAAGATAATTAGGTACTCGATGTAGGAGAATCTTGGACATTAATCTTGTAATGAAGGCCAAAACTAAATGGTGGATCAGAATATAGAAAAGAACTTGAACCTACTAAAATTATAATTGTTAATTCACATGTATCTTTGCACAATACTAATAGGCCATAATATCTCCCGAAATTGTCACTTCATCGCTTTTCTATACTATTTTACATACGCTTTTTACAATAATATACAACACAGTGCAGAGTTGATATTAAGCATTAAAGTAAAGAGTGCAAGTTACACTGTTATAATCGTTTTTCACATTTGAACTCATTCAATATTCTAACATTCAAAAGCAATAGTTACTGTAAGAAATTTAAAAAGAATTGCATGCTTTACTTTATTTTTTAGAGAACACTTATACTGTCATGTAACGTTAGTAAATATAGCGTACAGAGATGTGGATGTCTGGCACAGGTACAGGATAACATTCACTGTAACCAATTACCAAACCATCAACAGCAACCAGACCCAAATTATCATTCAAAAAATCTATGAACGAAAAGCATTTAATGCATTACGCTACATAACCACACATTCATAATATATATGTACGTAACTCATGCTACATATTTATATTCATGCATCATAAAATGAATTCAGAAAACGAGCTGAAACGAAACGAAGTCATAAAAGCTGTTAGGTATATTTGAGTATGTACACGACAATGAATAGGTAACATTAACAGAATTTTATACTTTGCAAAACACAATTTGGAGTAGCATCCATAGTTTGCTTTCCAGTAAAAATATTATACATACCCATATGGTTACAGAGTACAATATGTCAAAGAAACGAATATAGTTCATTGAGTTCAATAAAGCACGCAAGCTTGGGAGTATCTGTCACAAAATAATAGTTACTAATGCCAGCAGGTGTGAATATGCACATGCCTATAGACAAAGTGACACATTTCCTCTTCTAAATGCACAATACCCTAAATTTCATTTTTTTCCGGTACTTTGACAATGGGAGAAAATGAAAATTCACAGCGCAAAAAAGTGAAGTGAGGTATGTTATGGTTAATGAACCGTGCGTTGCAGGTCTAGCATTAATAAAGCCTTTCCTCGAATAATTGTGTTATGACACAGTGAACAATGTATCCCACCTTTGCAGGAGTAAAATAATGCAGACAGACTCTGACAACTCAAAATCGATCACACACAGTAATGAAACGAAACTAAAGCAAGTTAGACAAGACGAGACAGAGAGTTAACGCCCATCTGCTTATAATTTTATTTAGGTAACTCATTGTCAGCTCATCTCTTCCTGCACAACGCAGGACTCTAATTCAGATTGTAGATGTGTTGAGATAAAATTCACTACACCCAAGTGAAAAGCCCTAATTTCCAAGCGCCTTGTCTCTTTTTTGCATTCGGTTGATTATCAGTTAAGGTTCTGTTGCACGATTTACACCCAAAATTATGCATCATATAAAAGAAGTGTAGACCACACCGTAAAGATTTAAATTACACCACTTAATCAAAATCAGTCAGAGATATGCGGGTTGGCTCCCATACAGACATATTATGCCCACAATAGGAAATGATGTGCACAATTCACAAAGAACGTGAATCTTATTATTATGTTCTCTGCTTCCAGTCATTTCACTTTTTCTTCACCTTCTCATAATGCTAAAAGGGAAAATATACGCACTGGGTACTCCTCTGCTGGTTTTGAGCCATGTACCTAGCTACAATTTGTTTTATTTCATTGCAGCAAAGTTATAAGAAAAGTGTTACTTATTCGATCAAGTAAGTCATGCTAAGATTTCATTTCCAAGCGCTTATTTATTAGTCCTGCTGGTGAATTTAAAAGGACCGAGATGAATGCAACAATAAAATGGAAATTCTTATATCCCATTAGCAGGGTGCATGGGGATTTCCACAGATGAGGTTTGAATGAACACATTTCTTATCTCGCATACATACGCAATACACATCAAGATGAAGTTTTACTATGTTGCATTGCAATTATGCAACAAAGGAAGGTATCACACTGAGATTCTACATAAGCCAATCCTAATAAATTATCCAGCTCTTCGTTATATTTTCTCTGAACAATCCTCTATTGCATACGGCCACCTTCAAGGGTAACAGATTCACAATTTTATTCACGACAAGTTTCACATTCACATTCTAAATTGAATAATTATAACTCTGGAACATTCCCCTTACAGCCACGTATTGCATTCAATTACTATTTTTATACATCTGTTCATCTGTCTTCTCTAAACCTCAGCAAATTGGGGTTACATAACATTATTAATTTGACCATCTACGTAACTTTTATAATTTCGTAATGCAAATTCCACTGTAACGTGTAACCCCCATATTAAACTCAATTTTTTAACTTAGTTTGACCAACTATGAATAAAAATTATCTTCCTATATCTGTAGGTTTGAAATGAGAAAATGGTTCTAGAGTCTAGAAATTGTAAACACAGCAATGCATGCGTGAAGTTACGGTTAGTGTATGTCAATGCAAGCCATTATGCCAAAGAAGGCTCTTCCCGACTATAACTCAAGAATTTCTAAAGAAGACTATAAAAAATCCCATCCATTAAAGAATGAAAAGAGGATTTCTTTAAGTAGACTATATCGAGATATGTATATGTAACCACTCAAATAAGACTCAAGTCCAAGACAAACTTAAAAGGAAAGGATTGAAATCGGAATGGACCATTCCCGCGAAGCCAATCCAATGCAGGATCTTTCAAGTCTAAGGGTCTTAACATCTCCGTTTTTTCTCATTCACTCACTCTGTGTACTTTTCATTTCGACCCTTTCCTTTCGGATTTACTAGGGTGGCATTCGTTTCTGGACGAAATACTTACAGACACAGTCATCATACGATGATACCTATACCACGTTATATCGACAGTCCCACTGAACACAAAACCTTCAACTTCTAATGTCCTAACTCTATTAGGAATATTTGTCTGAGATTGTACTGTACTATTTACTATAATATCATGTACCTACAAACCCGTCTTTACTCAGGATAATAATATGTATTGTACTATAGTAGTATGTTAAGTTAAATCGACTTCTTTTACATTCATACTGAAGATAACTTCCTTATCTGTCCCCGATCCATTCTGTCCCTTACATTCGGGGTCTTGAAGTACCTACTTGAAATGCTGGGCTTGACTAACCACTAGAACTTAAAATATTTACTACGTAACTGTGAAACCTGTAGATGTGTACGTTTATAGTTGCATGGTCAACTCGTAAAAAGTTTCGTTAACTTCCAATGGCAAGAAAAAGAAGATTTTTTTAACCAAATCAGTACGTAAAGTTAGCCATGCTGCTTATATATATTCACAAGTACAAAAGTTGAAGGAAGAAGAAAAGTTAAGTCTCCCTCCCATATAGAAAACCCGAAATGACAATCCAGGATGCTAAAAGGAACAGTAAGGAACAGTAAAATAATGTCATGCATTGCATTAGTGTTTTGTTTAGTGGGTTGCTGTTTCATTACTTCGGCTCGACTGTTTAGGATTGTCTGTCGGGTTTTCCTCGAAATTACTCTATGGAGGTGGCAAGCGCTATTTTAGTTTTCTTTTAGTAGCAAAGTCTTTTTACTGTACTCTTCTTAATAGTGTTGAGGGTCTTGACTTACTGAACCAACGTCAGAACAATATCATAAGCAACAGACTGAAACTACTTAGCTACACAAGGCATACCTCTGCAGGTATGTTCTCTATAAAGATAAGAATGCACACTCATTCTACTATACATGCAGATACGTACAGCAAACAAGAAATTTAAGTAATCTACTAGGAACTCGTCTAACCCAGCTGGATTTTTCTCTGTCAGTACACTCCGGGTTTATGTACATATAGCTCGCATACTTACATAACATAATACTAATTTCTTTCTCCACTCCCTATAACTTACGTCAAGAAACTTCTCCAGCCCTACATTATGTACATGTGTGTTACTTACGTAGCCTACCAACCTACAAACTCCGAAATACATCCCAACACACATTCATGAATTTCTCTGGAACGAACAGAGACGTAAGCAGTCGAAATAAGGCAAAAATTCAGTTGAAAATCAAAACGTAAAGTCACGTTCCTCTTGGGACAGGACACGTTCTTCAGTTATTTAAATCTCGCATTCACATCACTTCCCTATTTAACTACTAACGCTCTCAACAGGATAATCTTTAGGAGTGAATAGAAAATATAGACAATAATATAGTGGTAGACAACAGAAGAGTTTGCCGTTCCATCGGGCAATCCTAAATCCTGATTCTGATGAATACCAAATACTTCGCTGTTGTTGCCTGTCTTACGTTGTAGAACTGTCGACATTCTTACACAGCAAAGGATTACAAATTACTAAGAGATGCATGGAATTTCGAGGATGGGATGAGAGGGTGCTAACACTATTCGTATCTGCATTTTAGGTGCACACTTCTATGCACAGCTTTTTATGCAGTAGTTTCTTAGTATTATTTATTATTACATGAATGAATAATATGCATTTCAACTTTGCATGTTCTAATATTATTACATAACAAGTTTATATTATATAAGAGTTAAAATAGTTATGCTGCATTGCATTTTGTATACTACATTCCTAGTACAAGAAATATTTTATGTGCATATACTTCTACATTGTATAATACACCACAGTTATAACCTCATTTGATGCAAATAAGGAAAAAATGCACAGAAAATATTATACTATGCAATAAAAAGACTAGTTTGATGATGAATACATAATGCGTAAAAAGTTTTGTTTTAATGGCTGAAAATACATGTAGGAAAAAGCTGGGCCATGAAAAATACATTTCAATCTCTCTTACAACGTCAACATGTCAAGTGACATTTCAATACGGGGATAAGTGATGTAAAGTGAATAGGAGGTAGGGTCTTTTTTAGCTAACTTGGGTGACAGAACCCAGAAGGTACACAAAGTGAGATTGACATCTCCCTAAGCCTGTAACACGAGAGACCATGACCTCTGTAATTTAATGTTGACCCGTTTCATTTCACATTCACACTACACATTTGCATACTGACAAAATCCTCCACGCATACTAAAACTAGTATTATGTACACAGAATAGTAACTTTCAACGAAATAGACATTTCAACCTTTTTATTACTTGTTTTCCAAGACATGGCTTTTATTCTCATAAGTGACGCAACTGTACAAGAATCTTTTTCTAACTCACTTCTGTGTGCCATACCTCTATTCGTCCCCACTGCCCCAACCCTTTAGACACAATGGTCAATTAAAATTCATTCCTGCAGTAATTAAGCCTGCATACAAAAAATCTATTGAGATTTTATCAAATAACTAATGAAGCTTACCTTCAGTTTACAAAAAATCATTATGAATTTACTGATTTGCATTCTTTTAGTTATTAGAATGAGAAAATTATTCAACTAAGTACTTCATCATTTGACTACTTCCAGAAGATTGTCTTCTGAGTGCAGAAGTTTACTAACAAGTGCATTAATACTACGAAATAGAGAAGTCATAAAGACAAGGTTCCTAATGCATTTTCCTATTAAATTTCTCAATAACACTTAGTTTCCCTTAACAGACATTATAATCCAACCCTTGTAATGATCGGCCAATTGGGAAAAATTGTAGTATATCTTTCATAGGTACTAGAGATAAAGTGTGAAGTGAAATTATAGCTATGAAGTATAATTATTTCAACAAGCACTAGATACTAAAGTAGAAAAACTAAAATGCCGGTCCGCATGCCAGAATGATGAATGAATCCCTTACCTACTGATATCTATACGATAGGGTTGATGATGTAGCGTAACAAACCATATAGCACTTTTACTAGATTAAGTGGTAGGTACCTAAACCTACTATTAAAGCTTAGCTACAAATGGTAGTATCTATGTATCATCAACCTTCTGACAAAACGAAACCAATTTAATAGCCACCATGTAACTTTAGTGTATGTTTTTATTATGGTGAACCAAACGAGGAGCTTAGAGCAGAGCTTGAGTTGGTAAACTGCATACAATCATAGAGTAGTGCACAAGACATGCATAAATATAGAGAACACAGTTAAAAATTAATGTTCAAGACTAATATGCATATAATAATGAAGGAAGATATAATCTTTTATCCTTATCTTATCGCTTCCACAATCAACTGTAATTTTGGCTAAGACTTTTCCCACGATGCACAATGTAATTGTAATGACAGTCAAGTCTAGTGGTACTACAATGGAGATCCTCATCAAAACTCTTCTTTGTCGACACTAAACTGAAGTTTAAGCTTAATAAAAGCTTCCTTAACACGAAATGAGTAGACAATGATGAATGTCAACAGTTTAACCTTATTTCTACCACATCACACACAAAGTCTACTGAGAAAACAAGCAAGGACATTTTATATGCAGCTGTAGGCTATACATACAATGTAGATAGTTCTGCGTGGAAAATAATGCTCGTTTGTTCAACTTGTTTGTTATTAGTCAGTTACTGTTCCATCAATAAGATCTCTGTGTTCTGCGTTATCTTGAATTGGATTTCTGTTTAAAATGTACAAGTACAACAGTAATTCTGTGACTCACTTTAAAAATCAATGCATTTGTGTATAAACACATCTGCTGAGATTCTCGTTATGTTTAAAGTTTCATACCAAGTCAAAGTCAAGTCGCCACCCTACCGTCATAATTTTTGCGGAAATACATGATTATGATTACGATGAGAGTTTGAGGAAGAGAGCAAGTCAATTTACTACGCTGCACACGCCAGCCACGGAAGGAAGCTTAGTAAACTTTATTTTTAGTTCGCATATAACGTATAAATTATTAGTTTGCTTAGCTATAGCTCGGTCATGTAGTTAAAAATACTGCAATTAGAGTCAGAGTCACGATACAATTGAGTACTTTCATAGATACTAAAGAAAAATGAGCCATCTACAAATACAACACATTGCTATCGCCATTCCATTTCAGTTTCAATAGAAATCTGGAAGAAGGTTAACGCACCTACGTAGAACCTTCATTTCCCTCAATGAGAAACGCAACATGTGTAAGTCTTTTTACATCTTGACATTGCCGTCTACCTATGTAAACTTAAATACGTGATAAGTAGGCACCATGCAACAGACGGTGTCCATATATTCTCTATCTAATGATATCTTTATCTATTTTGCATGAAGAAATATTTATACATAGTGTACAGAGATAAAATTTCGACTTCCGAAACTGAAACCACATCACTGCTGACTGAACCGAACTGTCTTCTTTACTCTGTCTGTTTATCATGCCATGACACCGAAACTGAAATTTGGTCCTGGGCCAGACCTTTCAGCTGTAACAGACAACCTAATCTATAAACCATATATTTTCATGCCTCTAGCATAACCTTTTCCCATCTGCAATATACTTTCTGTGTTCATACCAAGAATTAAAATAATATAATATGCGAATTGTAGTTATAACTTATATAGGAATCTCCATATAGTACTCCTTTCTTTACTATTTAACATTTACCAGGAAGGCAGGTATTTCCTGAAGAAAAATTACATTAGCGTCATCATGCAGACAATGACTCATCCCGGATTCTCAGTAAGAATCGTAAAATAAAGTGCTTGATTGTGCATAATACTTATATGCTATGAAACTCAGTGAATCTAACTAACATCCCACAAGGGCATTTTCTGTCTTTTAGACTATAACATGGGATATGCTTTGAGAAATTACTCTGGATATCTGCAGACTTCCTCCAGCCATTTGCAGCCATCGTAAGTCAATACATCTCCAGGTAGCTTGCTATTATATCCATGTATTTATTACTCATGTTTGACCATCAATCTCCACTCTCCACTACAAAGAATTTACTAAAACTCATCATTATGCAAAAAATCCCTTAACGTCCCTCAAAGTCATTCATGCTTTAAAACTCATGAATTCGTTCTTCTGTGCATAGGATAATAGTTAAGTAGGAATCGACTAAAACTCTAGCATACTATGACAATGAACAAAAATTCACTACTTACAAAATTGATACTATACTAAATTACTGTGTGAAAATGGTACAGAGGACAATTCCAATGTTTTACGCATAATGCTTTGGGCAGTATGTTGAAGCGCAATGGGCTATTAATTTAAATAACCTATTGTACTAGAAACGAAACTATTTGCTCCACACATTAAAATAATATCCAAATATGAGAAGCTTATTTTCATTGTTTACCATCCATTTCCTAGAAATTACGGCTTAAAATGCATTAAATCGTAACTACATTTATTATTGTTAAGGACTGCAGAAACGCACAATTTTAGCCTTCATAGCTGTTACGTGCGACTT
>JABASH010001349.1:0-27178 GCA_019776445.1 Tomocerus maximus | reverse complement strand
ATTTATCCAATCAAAAATATTTTTTTAGTTTGTTAAATGAATTTAACAGTTAATACTATTATATGCTCATTTTTAGTGCTCCTACACATAGGAAGTTTTAGCATGATCTATTTATTTTAATGTAACCTGTTACCAAAACGTTTGTACATAGATAACTTAGCTATTGTATTATGCAGTAATGAAATGTTGCAGCGTAATTATTATACATAGATTGAATTAAAAATCCATGATGTGTACCCCTTGCTATTAAAGTTTTAGCACAATTTTTGTAGCTAAATCTGCAATTTAACCAATGATTTATTATCTCCTGGTTTGTATAGCTATTGTTTTGATTCCTAAATTGTTTTTCTACTGGATGTATAATTATAGAAAATACAATAGCCCTAACACACTAACACATGTACCTATCTGAAAAATAGAATTAAGACCATGAATCAAAAGCAAGGAATTTTATTGTTAACGGATAATATTTTCCTACGCTAATAAAATCACAAGCACAAATTAACTTATTATTAACTATTAAGGCTACAGTATCTCAATAGCAGTTATTAACGTTATTATGTACAACACCAGATTTTACACTTTTACAAAATTGCTTTATTATTACTACTATCCAACACGTCATTATATTATTTTATTACTGTGAACATGAAAAATGTTATTATTTTACATTCTTAAGCGGTTAAATTGCATTTTATGCTCCATATTTTTGAGGAGATGTGAAGAGAATATTATAATCGTCAAATGGTGTGGAAAATATAGTTATTTATTATTGAAACTGCTATTGAAGTGGATTGGCTGTAGTCCACAATAATAAAGTAATGTAAGTTGTAAATTGTGATGGAATATTGTGTTTACAATGGATTATAATTCAATTTCCTGCAGAAGAGCTTAATACCTTATTTTGAACAATTGCAATCAGTTCATTGTTACATTAAAGCTCAGAAACTTTGACAATGAGCAATAAAGGGAGCGAGGATTACAAAATGAAAATTAACGTAATTCCATGCTTAAATGTAAGAAAATCAATTTATTACAGTGTGACTTTTACTGGTTTGTATGTATCTGTGCCATTAGTAGCAAGGTAGTTCTACAAATGTTACAATATTACAGTCAATATTTTATAAACCCACTGTAAAGTATCAGGAACGTAACAATAATATTATTATGTAGTTGCATATCTTATTTTGCTACGCTACTCACTCTGTTTACACGTCTTGGATTGTTTTTCATATTCACTGAAACGTTTATTTGCATAGAAAAAGATAGAAATGGGTTGCATGTAAACTTTTGAAGCGTTTACTTAATTCCTTTATAGGTACTCATGAATATCAATCTTGGGCTGAGTTGTGCAGACTTGTGCAGCAGGGTTGGCTCTGGCTGCAGTTGCGTTATTGTTATTAGCCATTAGTGAAGACAAGATGCTGTTATAGTAAATTAAGTATATTTCATACTAATCGTAGGTGATAAGCCTATTTAGTGTGTTCCATGTCCGAAAATCATGCACATTTACAATATTATTTAGGTTAGCTAGCGTCAGACTGAAAAATATTTCGACCCTTCTGGCTGGCCAACATTTATACGTCGTAGCAATTTGTCTGCACACAATGTAACTACTGTAGCTAAACTAATAAAGTATAATGAGGGACCACAGTACTACACCCTACGTTACAATCTGCAAAGTACTGTATCATATAGGTACCCCTCTATCTATCTTTATTTGACTATGACTATGACAAAGCAGTTTGTGCAGTGGTTATGATTATGGTTGGACTTGCGGAAGTAAACCATAATGCAAAATGGACATGCCTACCTATAGAGATACTACACAGCAATGCTAAGTGAGTACAGCTAGTGGAAAAATTGATAATTTCATGACTTTTCCTTTGCGTTGCTCAGGAAATCTTTGATTTACAAATGTTTTACTTTGGCTAATTTCAGCAACTTCCGCTCTGTTCCTAAAACAAGATTACTGTTTAATGTATACCATTTAAATTAGGATTATTTGTAGGTAGCTTTTTAAGTGGACCTTGCGCAACTTTATAGCCTATAATTATATAGTCGACTAAATAGCCTAATAACAATTTTAACACCATTATTACAAAATATTGCACGTAATTTGCTTTTAGTTGTAGCTTAATAAAACAGCCTTTTTACACTCGCTGTAAATAACTGTTTATGGAACAATTAATCATAATGCATGTACACCTAATTGTTAATTAGCCTAGCCAAACTTAAGTGTTAATATGCAACGTTATTAAAGAGTAAATAGGTTTAAAAATTGTTGCAGATGCATATCATAGTGTACACAGTAAACAAACAAGAGTAGAGAGGTACATACACAAGTGGTAAGTGTTAAAACTTACTTATCTTGGCTTCTATATCTGTGTACCTAAGAATACAATTCTTACTACTTTAAATTTACAAATAAAATATACATATTTTGGGTGATATTATATATAGATTTATATTAAATCTCTGTGGTGGTGGATAGTATGCATCTAAATAAACAAAGTAGCCTTCGGTATATGATATGCGGTCAGAGGATATACTAAATGTATGTTAGTATGGACTTTTGAGTTAGTCATTGTGGACAAAGATACATAGATGCATTAGGTAAATATTGCTTGAAGTAGTTGTAGGCTGTGTTTATATTGCTGTGCACACTAGGAGTGAACATGAAGTAAAGTTTGAACAAGTGTAACTAACAACAGAAGACAAGTAAAGGAAACCACAGTACAACCCATAACACGATGAACTAGTGATTAGAGATGTACAATAAACAGATTGGCGAATACTGGCAATTCTGTGTTATTTGCAGTTGTTTGCTAGGCATGAAAAGGTATGATACTGTGAGAGACGAGAAAACACTTTTGATTGAATTAGAGTTGGATGGAGGTATACTAAATATATTACTGTGTCTACAGTAAGTGTATACACAATATACTGTGTATACTAAACATAATATTGTGTATATACTAAATATATTGTGTACAGTAAGTGCAGAGCAAGATCACCGAAGCAATTGGGAGATTAAAGCGCTTGTCTTGCTAAATGAGTGAGTGCACTAAACGGTAGCTTTTTACAATTAGTGGAACTGAGGGATGGGATTCATGGGATTGATAATTTATTGTGTCTCACTATATCCTATGTGTGTATGTAGCATGTGTATGCATCTACGTAGGTACCTTCCGTTTATTTTGTAGGATTGGTTGGAGGATATGCCTATGGTCTTGCCATAGTAGACTGAGTATAATATTTCATACAAAGTTGTATCTTGATCTAGCCATGCAGGTCAGATCAGGGGAAATAATATTGTTGTAGTTTTATGTGTTGTAGTGTGCACTGCTGCATTTACTGCAGTGCACTGCACTTGTAAGAACCTTTTTTAGGTGTGTGTGGTGTGTAGATGTACGTAGGTACTTGGTTTTACTACTGATTTGCTTCACTTATCATTAGTGGATTTGTGTAGGTACTCAACTGTACAGCCTACTGTTGTTGTCTTATCACTCTGATACTGATGATGATACTGTGCGTCTTGAATGCTAAGCAAGAAAAAATTGATGAATGGATGAGGATAAATAAAAGTCTCTCTTCTTCTATGTACCTATACCAATTAAATAGCAATTGTACTTTTTTGTGCACTTCTGAACAGAATGTAGTAACAATGCACGAAACGAGAAAAATTTACGATATATCGAACGATAGGCTAATTTAATGAGTGAAAGATAAATATAATGAATCCCAAAATGAATTTAAGAGTTTAATTGACGGTATGGATGGATGAGTTCGTGAGGTTTTGGACTGTGATCACCGTGCTGAATACTCCATTCGGGTCTACAACACTTGCTAAATAAGTTGAGCAGAATCATATAGGAATTAGAACACTTTCCCTTCTTTATTAGAATATAGTAGGAGACTTGACTATGACGGAGCGGAGAGTGAGCTCAACAAAACAACTTTAACAATTCATACATAAATACGCTTAAATGCTAAGCTAGCCTAGTTTATCATTGTTCGCATCACAATGTGGGGACTAATAGCTTCAGCATCTCATTCTCGTATTGTTGTGATAATTTTAAGTTAGGTGAGTTGCAAGGATTGTTTTGCTTTTTTCGATCCTTCTATTATGACTGCTATGCAAATCTACCCAACTAGTATATGTATCTACATAAGTAAACATGTTGAGTGCTCACTGGGCAAATAACAACAATACAGAGCAAGTCTTACATATGTAGTTGTGTGTGTGATGTATTTAAGCATCTGATCTTCTTCGCCAAATAAATACCTGTGTAAGCCCAATAATTGGAAATAGTGCTAAGAGTTGCTGCATGTTGACGTGTTGCTAGAATCCAAGTTTATTCTTTTCTATTATTAGAAATCTCATGTTGGTCACTATTCTCTTGTGATTAGAGTCATGTCAGCCAGACTCCATTGTTAGACTGGGATGACTGGACTGCAGGAGAATTTTCTTATCTATATTCTATTTACGTTGCACAACTTTGGTTTATACAGATTACAATATTACATTTTATATGAATGCATTCATGGTTGTCTTTCCTTTATATCTACATTAAGTTTGGTGTCGCAACAATCATATTATCTAGATTCCTCAAGCTATATGAATAAACATATTATATACCATTAAGAAATTATTTTCTTATTTTCACCGGCAGAGAGACATGTTCTATGTCTAGAAAACGCTGATTTAGCTCATTTTCTATATAATGCAATATATCTGGTTTTCTAGATTAAAGAATTTTGCTAAAAAAATCTTTCTTCCTTTCTTGAAACTATCTTGATATGTAAAACGTAGTAGCTACTACCTTATACAAAGGTGTCTATACATAAAGTTGTATTCAGATTTATGGCAAATTCCTACATGAAAACATGTGCAAAAATATCTAGACATTTAAGGATGTGCCACACAGACTGATAAGTCATTCTGATACCACATGACTGCAATTTCACATACTTAAGTGCAACTTATGTAAACCAGTACCAATACCAAGTAGGAACTTCGGACCATTATAATAACTGTTGTGTATGTTTAAGTAGGTACTTGGCCGAGCTTTAGTGATGGTAACTAGGTACTTTTAGTTTTAACAGCATTATCTCTCTGTGCTCAACAAAGATAAATTTGTACAGTATAATTAGTATGCAAGCTAAAAGGATATATTACGGTAGACTTAAATACAAGCGTATTTTATATCAGTGTGTACTAAAAAGTTTAAATAGTATTTGTTTGTATGAAGTTATCGTGACGTGTATATATTATTCTTACATTAATGATAAGCACAAAAGTCAACGGGGTAGTATGCTTAGAGAGAAGGAAATGTGACTGTAACTAAATTGAACGCGAGTATTTATATGTCTATATATGAAATGAATTGCAAATAAGTATCTGATTCACGATGTGATAGAAAATAATTCAATGTGACTCTCAAAGTTAGTTTTATTGTCAGTTCACAACTCAATTGTCATATCAAGTCATAGTGGGTTGAGTTGCAGTCACACAGAAGTCGTACAAGAACACAATAGAGTATAGAAATTATAAAAGAGTAATAATAATAATATTAGTATTAGTATCCCCTACACTGGTATGTCAAAGATAAGCTGAGCTAGTCAATTGGACATAGTATATATTGGATTCTCTATGGGAAACGCATTTACCTATGTGATTCCGTTTCGTCTATCTCTTTTTCCCTATGGAGTAAGTATCACACACAACATATATACGTACTCGAGTGTATAACTGATATTATTTGTAATTTGCAATGCTGTGTGTGCATGCTTATTTATGAGATTAGCCATATTACAGGTACGGGAGTGTGACTGACTGGCTTACTCATTACTTTACTTAGTCGAGTTGTCTTGACTTGAGTTAACTCGACTTAAGTCTGATAGCAATGCGATGTCTATCTGGAGTGAGTGGATGGAAGTAAAATTTATTCAGTTATACTTCGCTATGTAGAGCTGATACTTATTGTTAGCGGAATCTAGTTGGAAGGCAGCTCGCGTTGTTTTCCTCATTTTTAATTAGGTCGACAGCTTTCTTATTAGTACTCACTTATCTCAACGCTGTAAAAATATAAGGTGACTTGCCCAGCATTTTACATTAGTGAGTGTGTACTTTTCAGAATGGAATACCCTCATTGTCAGTTGTATGTTAATGATAAATGTAATACTGATAGTGCTCATACTGGCTAGTGTGTACTACTAGCATGCACTAGCTATACATATTTATTATAGTAGAGTCATCCGTACTACATACTATGTACATACCTGAGCAATAATAATATTATCACGATGCATATCGCCAAGTCTATTGTAAAATTGTATATAAGTATGTACATGTACATTTGGAAAAGCATCATCTTCATTGATAAATAACTGTTTCAACTGTGCCGTGGGTGTGAGATATGAGAAAAGTGGGAAACGACAAGACGGAGGAAACGATGCTAAGTTGTGTAGGTAGGTAATCTTTGAAAAATGCACCTTGAGACGCAATGTTCTGATTAGTTAAAAGGCTTTTTGCTACAAGTAAGAAACCTTTCAAACGGTACTATGGTGGTTTATGAAGATTTGCCTTTGCATTTACTCACATTAACAGTAAATGGTAGTGGCGAATGCGATTAGATGAGCACTTGCATATAGCCTAGCTATGGTTGCATTCGTTTTTGTGTCCATTTAACCTACACCAGTTCCTACATCCATAATATTATATCTACAACGTTCCACAATTAAAATAAAGTTAGTCGACTATGCATTGTACTTAGCTAACACGTAGTCTTAGTGGGCAGTACTTTATTCTAAACTAACTACAAGACAGTCCGTGTGTATTTTTATATTAAGCATAGTTGCACAGTGATATTCTAAGGATGTACGGAGGCAGGTAATAATAATAAATTGTGGCCATTATTAATATGTAGTACGATAGAATTATATGTGCAGTATCAGGAGCAACCATGGCCATTCTACAGCTTTTCGTTATCCTTAATTTATATTAGTTACAATTTCAAGTTATTACACGTAGTTAGATAGTGTGGAAAGAGGCTGTCTGTCGCACAATCAGTTGGTTTATTCTCTGTGTGCAGTCAATTCAATACAGGTAGCGTGGCTTAGCTCTGTACATCCCTCTGAGATACGAGTTAGGTGCATTATTACATTTAGGCGAATTTATCATAAAAGCAGTAAAGTATATCTGAGCTAATAGTCTCTCTGAACTGAAATCTGTTAAAAATACACAAAATAGCCACGGTTGGTTGGTTCTCATAGGTAATGGGATGTAAAAATGCATTAGATGAACAAGCTTTAAATAATCTGTAAATAGTCCACTTGTGTAGATTAAACAACGTAGGATTTTCTATGGCCAAGTCTCTTGGCTTCGTTTGGCATTCACATGTACATACTAATAAATAGTAAGAGTTTTTCTTCATTTAAATCTTGTCTGCCTCGTGTATTTAGGTATATTATCATCATTAAATTGCGATAAATCATTGCTGCCATAATTGAAATCATGGATTCCTTGCCAGCAATACTTTAGATCTATTCCTAACCAACTAATTAGTAATGCTACTGCTCCTTTATTCTATTATTTATATCCATGTATTTACAATTATCTTTTGTGGTAAATTTAACTACAAGGAATGAAATTGCATTTACATACCAAAACAATATCTGGTACCTATTTGCAAATGTAGGGAAGTATGTAAAAACAAATAATTATCTTTCGTTTTTATAAGTACTACAGACAAATGCAAGTGAATGCAATGAGTTACAAAAATCTCTTGTAATCCTAAGCCTTCTCTTCAAAAATATCAATTTTATAATTGCATTTGTATAGTCGTGTGAGTAAGTTAGCAAGTTCTGCACCGACTTAAGTGGAATATTGTTTGCCAATTAGTGAGACTTTTCTACAGTGTGCTGCATTTTGTTCTAAGAGAGCAAAAACAATTCTGTAGTAATTATGAAATCCTGTAACAAAAATTTATGTATGTAAACACTCGGATTCGCTACCTACACCAGATATGGTATATGTATAAATAAATAAAGTGATATATGTATAGTCAATGTGCTGTAATCGACATGCTGAGATATTGCTTTCATTGACGATGATTTTGCCCTGAAAAAACTCATGTGGAACCGCCACATCAACTCTTTTTTCTAGCACACGCTCTTGCAGAGTGCTATATAAATGTGTGCGAGTGCTAAGCACTTTCATCTTGCTTACCCAAATTTTGCAATTGCAATAAAGCTTCTTGTCCCTGTCCAAAAGTCAGCGAACCATGTAACCTGTCTTACATAGTCTCCTTTGCGTTTTTAAACTCTAACTGTCGCACCATAAAAACATTTTGCATCAGAATGCTTTACTGTTATGTCGCTGGTAATGGCGCTTGAATACGCCACTTTAACTGGTGTCATATTATGAGACTCATTTCGTCGAACTATATTTCGCACATCTGCAAATTCGCCAATAGAGGTACATCATAAATCCTGAGTTAATCCAACGGATATTTTGTGCCACTAAGCGAATGAATTTAATTGCTGTGGGCAATAACTTGATTAACTTAGTACAATGGCTAACTGCAGTAAACAGTAAGATTTACTAGCATGCGTGATGATTTGCTTGGGAAACAATTTACGAAGGATTGTTTCAAATAATTCTTTTGTTTAGCTCCCCGTAACAAACATGCCTAAAATAATGCTCAGCAATCATGAATACTTAAATCGTGTTATTATGCGTGTAAAAATAATACACTATTGCGATCCAACTTCTTTCGTGCCTATTTCGTCATTGAAATATGTTTTGACAATACTATTGCAAATATAAATTGCAATATTGACATTCGATTTTAAAGTAAACAACAACATGATTCTAAATTTTATCAATGTTTTTTGTCAATTTCAAGTAAATACAAGGCTGTCCATTTGCCAACTTTAGATTACGTCAATTATTGTTTATGGTATTGGTATTGGAGTTTGTCTACCTGAGCATTTTGTTTATCTGTAATCCTATAAACGTAGCGAATTATTTGCAGTTTTAAATTGGCAGATTATTATAATTTATTAGCCATTAAAAAGTCTAAGATTCGTGTGCAAAGTGCAAGGTCCGGAGTATTTATAATGTAATAACCACGTGAAATTTCGGCGAAATGTCTGTCGACTAAATGTAACAAAAAACCATTGGTATGTTTTGTTAAACACAGTGCCATATTGTATATCTTGCAACTTATAATGTTTTTTATCGAGTTTATGGTTAGCTTAAGGTAACCCCTTTGGATTTTTGCAGTTCTATACTCTGTTAGTTAAGTATGCACAGTATAAATCATGCACTTGATACTCCCACCTATTCTACACTATTTACATTCTACCATTTCTACCCACACGAAAGACAGGGCACACCACACCCTGTAGGTATTAGCACGCAATTTTAGTTTTTAGTTCAATTTATTACGTTTTACGAGCTGTGTACAGTTGTCTTCATTTCATTACTGTCATTTCATTACTATGTCACTCTACAGAGAAATCTATTTGCTCCTGCTCCAGACAGTATGTAGGTGAATGTGCATGCATTATTGTGAATTAGTTAAAGAGAATTATTTGCGTGCAGACATTATATGTCTATCTACATTAATGTAAAATTGGGAGCATGACCGCTTGGATGTCCCAGATGAGTCACAAAATTTCTTATCGCTAATGAATTCTCCTGTTCAAACACACGGTGCATTTCACTCCAGTAGTGATAAGCTGCTCCAGTGCGTTTATACTTACAGCGTCAGCAGAACTACAAACGAACGTATTTAATTACCTATCTCTCCATATAAATTACTTCACAAAATTCGTCCTATTTCTATTCCACGAAGACCTACATAATAAAAGTCTAAATGCGTTTCATTCTAAATAGATCACGGATTCTCAGCGCAAATCTGCCAATTTAGATTACGTAACTATGTGATACTCCATAGCACATAGTAGTTTAGTGTGTTTGATCCAGATATGACACCATACTATATTATGTCTTTGTGAGTGAACAAAGTAACCATCAGCTTAAAACATTTGAACAGAAGCAGAGCATTTAGTTCTATCAAATTTCATTTTGAGTTTGCACAATCAATTATTATAAAGCTCCGTTTGAACTCCACCCTTCCAAGTCTGGCTTCACTCACCAACTTGTTTACTCTAAAGATAATAAATGTTTTATAGATCTCTGTGCCCACATGTATTGTCTTATTGTTATCTGAGGTAGCTCTATCCATTACCGAAATAGGAGAGTATACAGTAGGCAGTAATTTAATAAATCATCAATTAGCAAGATTGCAGCATTATAAACTAAAGTAAACACTATATAGGACTATAGTAATTATAACAACTATCCTACTCAGTGCTACAGTGGTACAGTACACCGTACAGATATTATTATTATTATTATTATTAGAAGTACTTTTATTACCTTTGGACTTTATAGTTACTTATTATTATTACTACTGCAACTAATGAGACTAACTAAAGATTGCCTTTCTCGATAGAGACAAAAGCAGAGCATTATGTTACGTAGCCTTATGTGTATGTGCGTATTTATTATTCTTCTGATAATTTCTAATGCTCTTACACGAATGTTTTCTATCCTTAATAACTTCTGCATCACATTGTTATTAACGGATGATGTTCTAGACATTTTTTGCTGTCAGAAGAACCATATGGAGGCATAACATGATAGAAATTAAATGGTTAATTCTGGTTAATGTGAGCAGTTATTTTTTAGAAGTGCCTATGTGAATTACAGAGTAATATCATTATGGGTTTTTCATCAAGGATACTACAGTTAAATTCCACGGCATGTAATAAGTATCTCTTTGACTGCAGACTGTAACTAGATAAATAGGTTGAGTGTTTTGGGACGAACACGCAGATAATTCGGTGACGGTCGCCGACTCACCTTGCTTTGAATTTGCTTTTAACCTGTGTTTGTTTGTAGTCATTTGCTTCTTTGGGTCAATTGCTACGATAAGGTGTGGTAAGGAAGAGTAATATATATACTCAACCTATTTTAGTATTTAACACAGACTCTTGTTATTTGGGAGCTATGCAATTATCTTCATATAAGTCATCTACCAGACGAACAACAAAACAATTATTATCAACCTGTCTTTGTTGAAAAGCGTTCATGTATCCTGTATAAATGACATTGTGAGGCTTGGAAACATTGAAAACATTTATAGGTCTGGTAGTATTTGAGCAAACTAGAAAACATGCACTTGGGTGTGATAAAAAACCCCAAACAAATAGGAAACCCAATGGAATTTAGATAAGAGCGTATAATATAAGTATATACAGACTTATATTATAGATGTCTGTAGTTCAACGTGGTTCTACTTAGTGATATTTAATTTAAAAAAAGATGGAATGAGGACAATGGGTAATTGTTTAGATTTTTTGTATGTAATTCAAGAAAAAGAGAGAACAGTGAGATTTACGCATAAATAATACGTAGAAATTGCAATGGCTGACAAGATCACTATTTCAGTGGTAAAGCATAGAAACACACCTAAACTAGGATAACAATAAATTCTATTATGAAATATTGTCGACTCAAGTACCATTGTAATCTTGAGATTAGAGTCCTAAATACTTAACATGGGCATGGCGTTTGAACGTATGTGTTAGGTATAGTCATTGGTGACTGTGAATTACCAAAGTATGAAAACTGATCTTCAAAAGTTTAATTCTCTGTCACAGTGTTTATGCATACTTATCCTGCCTTTCATACTGTGCATACAAATGTTACAAGTATCATATTGCCATTGAATGCAGTAACTATGTAGAGTAATATAACACTCAAGTCAGTATTTATATGCTGTAACAGTATTAACACGTTACTATAGGTTAGGAAAGGTAATCAGTATTTAAATACAGGAGATAGGATATTTACTTTACACCCAAGTCATAGCGAGTTTAGTCTTACAGGTGCTATTTATATGAAGTATCGAAAGTGATGGATATAAAAGAGTCTCTCGTATCTCTGCTGCTTATTATGTATTATTACAGCATTAGAGATATCAGTATCTGCACAGATACTTAAAAATTATAAAACTTGAGTTGAGCGAGAGAACATTGTACAAGGACATCGGAAGCCGCGTAGAACACAACAAGAGAACATAAAGAATTCACTCGCCAAGAAATCACGATTTTAATATGTTCAAATAGATAATGTATAGCTAAGGTGAAGTGATACTGTCCATTCTGTGTGCAACTCTCCTTAATATTATGATGACTAATAGGAGTGTAGGGAATTCTGTGTATAAATAAAGTAAGATAGAGTCTGTATCGGCTGCAGAACGATTATTTGAGGAAGGAGCTACTTGGACTGCTGAAGGCAATGCTATGCAATGTCGTCCTTGTGTCACGAAGCATAAAAGTACAAGTAATAGCATTACTTTCTAAACATAAAACAGATAAGAGTAGACAAGCCTCTCTACACAATCTCAAAACACAAGTCGCAAACTTATTAAGTTCGAGCTCTGTAAATATCATAAAAAGTAAGCATCTTACCTTATATTGTTGCCAGTACGCATAGGCTTAAAACTTATTATGCCGAGTTGCAATCTTCTAGTCAGTATACAAAACGCTGTCACCATAAGAGGCTTAATTTGCAGACAAATAGCAATATTACATGCGTGAGTGTATTTTATCACTTGAGGATTTCTGAATCCGTGAATCCATAAAATAGCGACTTGTGCACACACAGTGCCATCACCAAATACAATCTCCATATAAGCGATGTATGCAATGTAGCTACCACATTACATTGGCTGATGAAAGATGATGTGCCGAGTGAGTGAGTACAGCTTATAATTATCATTTTAATTGCGTAAGCTAAATGAAGTCTTCAAGTTGGACATTTTTGAGTCAACCACATGGAATCTATTAAATTATACTGGTACTTAGTAGTAAATAATAATTTCTTTGTAATGCAGAATGCATTGGAATGTGTAATCATTGGGATACAGTGCACAAGGTAATAAACAGATATTATTATGCAGTCACACCAACAAATTCCTCACATATGCAGAATAGTGAGTGTAGCATGGTATAAATCATATAAATTATGTTCGTATTGGACAGAGTAAATGGGACTATTATAAAATAGTGGTGGCATGCGGTGACTTTTCTTGAATACATTAGCACTCTTTGTACTCAAATAATTTGCACACTTGAGTATCGAATGAAGAATTTACCGCTCCTTTGAAAAAGAATAAAACATCAGAAAGGCCACGTTCGAGAGTCTCGTAGTTTCTGTGTTCTCTCTTTATGCAACAATGATTCATAGAAAGGTAGGTAGTCTTTTGCCTTGCCAACTGTAGGCGACAGGTAAGAAACTTCAATTCAAAACCCAATTCACAGCGTAATAATAGCATAACATCATCTATTTTCCATTGCTCACACTCACTCACATCATCACAAAAGTTAACTTGCATTTATTAGATACCTTGTCATGCCTATTATTGCTCCTGCCTTACTCTGATGTCTGTAAACAGACAGGCACCTACACATTTTACATAATACTTTATTTTTCACCTGAATCATCGCTCAGACAGAGCTGGAATTACCACTCGAATACTCTTCAGTCTATATACACAGAGAGATTGTTGATGCGCAATGTTGCGTCAAACCTCATTTATGCTTTGCCAATATCTGCAGCACAGGCATGTCCCAATTTGATGAATCATCCTTTAATATCCACTAAAGAGATTCAACTCCAACACGACCAGATTCCACGGTTTTTCTTTTCCGAAATACTATTATAACATCTCAATTCAAACAGTTTCATATACATTAGATATACTAAACTACTACTTATGTCTCTTATAGCTATATACCTACTCCTACAATAATTCTGAAGTAGAAAACCTCCATCCTAAGCTACACTTCCATTCATTTGAACCCATGTGTAAATTATGTATATTAAATCGGCAATTTGTATAGATTTTTTCATATTCAGAAGAAATGTTGCACACCCTAGTACTGCTCTCCAATAAATCGTGCTATGAAATAAAGTATAATATCGGATACAAGTAATAATAAATAAGTATGAGACTGAATGGAGTAAGTCTGCCTGGCACTTATACTTACGTATTATATCAACCTACATTTTTTGAAATAAATTGCTGAGTATAAATTGACGACTCCTCGAAAAAATTAAGAACGTAATTTTCTGCCTTTCACACTTGAATGCCTGTGCTAAATTCAAGTGAACTTCCTTCGCGTCTGGAACGGTCATTTACTGTGTGCATTTCATTTTCAACAGACCTTTGTGAATATAATGCTTTAGAATTCAAAGTTTTACTGCCTCAGTTTCGTAATACATTAAATCTCTTAGCTAGTAATATATTATGTGTTTAATATGACAGTTTGGATAAGTACCTTAGAGGTATGCATCAAAAGAGGACAGGATAGACAATAGATTTAAATCTTTGTTTCATCGTTCACGATTTCTTTGTCTTAAGATTTCCGTGTGTCTGCTTTGTCTCGGTCTGTTATTTGAGTGTGTTCTGATGTGGAATATTTTTCGTCAATGCTTTTTCTTATTACAATCTCAAGGACGGCGGAGACGCACTTTTAAAAAGAATGTGTCCAATTCGTGCTCATTGATTTCGTCGTTCACTAATTCTCACTTTAATAGACATTGTAGAATGACAGGCACACAGACGCTGTCAGGAAAATTCTGTATCCAATACGTATAATTTGCATATCTAGACTGGGGATTACTCTTGTACTTCTATGAATACTAATTACATCCTTTGGGTAATATGTATTATATTGGCGATGAATCAGAATTACATTTTGTGAGCTTACATGTAAAAGTAAGTAGAATTGCACAAATAAAGCTCGGTAGGAGTTTTGAGTTGTATTGTACATTGTAGATACAGATAGTAGTCCCTAGTACTTTGTAGTACATTAAGCCGATAAAATTATATTATACGGTATAAATTTCAATGATAGAATTCTACCTTTAGAATCTGACGCATAATGGATCTTGTGGCTTTCGAACAAAAGTAATTTCTTCGGGAAACTGAAAAGGATGTGAATGTGATTGGATGTTTGGAGAATTACACACCTACGCTCAAGTGTAGCATTACGTATTTGCGTCTAGTCAAGATGCTGCTGTAGCATATTATTTAAACCATACTACAGTTCGACATCAATTACCTTTATGATAAAGGTAATAATAATACAGTAGAGCACAAGAGTGAGAAATGTTTCATCATTTGTTACCTGTTTTTTCATTGGAAAGTCTTTCAGCATTAAAGCTTACCTTTGCCTACATTTCTTTATTATTGGCAGCTACATTAAACGTTGGAATTTACGATTCTGTAATGTTCCTAATGCCACAATTAACTTTTCTTATCCATTACCTTCTATTTTATGTCATGTTCTATATTCTGAGCTATATCTTAAGGAGATTTACCCTCCCGAAGCCCAAAATGTAAATTGGAACAGCGAAATGGGCGGGGCAATCAACGAAAAATACTTTCAGTCAGCCCAGCTAAAGATTGAGGTGCCTTTTGTTGTGCATTCCGTACATTCTGTATTGGCTGCATAGGTATGTTATTTTGATTTGGTCTAGATTGTCCTCCATCCCGTGAACGATCGATAGATTTACGATACTCTTCCTATACATTATATATTACAGATGCTTAGCACTATGCAATCTTTTCCCTCAGATATACCTTACTAGCTATTCACATTTCTGTCATGAATAATCAATATGGAGATATTACTAGATAGATGTGTGGAACCTTTTCCTTTGCCCAAACGAAATATTTTGCTTCTCTGCTACTCTCCCTTACTGCATTTTCAAATGATCAAATAAAGTCATGCCCAAATCCTCGTGCGTAATTGTATGTTTATCTAAACAACTGATTGGACTGAACTACCTATCCTCACTATGCAATCCTATAAATAATATGGAAATTCTCTGCAAATGAGCGAGAACCTAATAATTATAATTATTTCACTCTCATAAGTTATCCTTATCCCAAATTACGTTTCACATAGTGATGTCACCACTCTGACTAATGATTACTTACTTGTATACTTATATAAATGCTAATTTTATAGGGAAGCCTCTGTCTGCATGCAAATCCTTATGATAATAAAGGGTTTCCAAGTAATTTAGTGGTTTGCATTAGTTGAGCCATCAACACTGACCAACCAACTAACACCAATCCTTATTTATTGACATATAAATACCAATAAAATATCTAATAAATGTGGTCTAGTATGTTGAGTAGGCAGTTTTCATTCCAATTGCTCAGTCTCACTCAAAGACAAATCTTTACAGTCTTAATAATGGTTCTCGAATAGAAATTACGCTCTGCTTTTTTTATTCTCTCTAATAAAATCCAGATGAGGTGATGAAATAAAGTGGAGTAGTCGAATGCTCTTGATTTAAGTCAGTAACGTCCAATCAATCTGCAGTGTTAACAAATAAATAGATAATATTTTAGCAGCAAGTACATGTAAAGTTATGTCAAGTAAATGTAAAGGTGATTGCATCAGCCCACTCACACTTCTCAGCATTTTCCTTATTTCTGTGGTTGGAAATTGCGATTAAGTTGTGACTGGCATGGTGTACCATATTAGTTGATTCTACACGGAATTATTTTTATTAGAGATAACCATGCGTATATTTAGTACACGTCAATCTACGGCTTCGCTTATTATACCATTCGAGTCCTATATATACACTCGTTTGATTGAGATTCATGAAAAATGCATTAGTAATTGGGGTATATCTGTGAAATCTCTCTCTGTGTTCAGAGAATAGTGGTAACTTAGATAAATAATAGCCCAGTATATGCTAAGGCATGTATAAAGGTAGTTAGCATTATATAATGAGACATGGCACGACATGCCTAACTACTACATATCTCTACATTGAAAAGTAACTCACTTACTACGTCTACCAAAGTAATATCACTTTATTTTTATTTAGAAGCCCACTATTTACATCCCATATAGAGTACTAGAATATATTCACAATATTGCAAATGTACACACGTGTTATTGTTATTCATCCTCTTTTATTTATTGTACACGATGTCTAAAGATTAGACATGTATATGCATATTGGCAATTAGTTTTCGAAATCGAAGGGTATTTTTAACTAGTTGTAAACATATTATGAAATAATTATGTAGACATTGAATAAATTGGGAAGAGGCTTTTATAAAGAATTATTATATCGTAGACATGTCATGTATAATTTTTTGTTTAATTATAGTGTCTAAGTTGATTTACAGTACGAGTTTATGTATTTATCGAATAAATATGTGTTTGGTTGTAAATTTGCAGTTGTTGGAGCAAGAAAAATACCAATTGCGGCGGAAACTGGATGCTGCTCTGTCGGATTACGACATACGAGTGGCGGAGCTGCAGTCCGATATCAATGAGCTTAAAAGAGACCTAGAAGACCAGCAGAGACTTATGAAGCACTCGGATCGGGAAAAGACGATATTGCTTAATGAGCTGACAGAGCAGAATCAACGACTGACAACGCAACTTAAGGAGGCATCCAAGAAGGAAGAGAACTTAACATCTCAGCTACAATCTCTAAGAGATCAGTTCTCAATTAGGAAAGTTGCTATGTCCGATCATGTGAGCCATCTAGAGAATCTACGTGAAGAGGTAAATTCCTTTGATATCTCTATTTCGTGCCCAGCCAATTATTGCACATTTATATAATGGAGCAACCAGGTTGCTGATTTATTGAGATACCAAGTCTCATGTAATACTAGGATAATGTAACAGGCAAAACATGTTCTTATTTGCAATATATTCTGCTTAGCCGCTGTACTCGACCGTTGGTGGAGTAGTCAAGGTAGTAAAGTTGAATTATGTGTGAAGCATTTTGGAAAACGTAAGGCTCAAGGAGAAATGAATGGATGATAAGAATAGTATACACACGCGAATTTTTGCGATACTATTTATATGAAATGATATTATTAGGTAACTAGATAACTTCTTTTTCTTAGACTTTAGATTACTTTGTGTATACCTTTTAACAACAAATCATGGTGGGGAGTGGAGAGCAGAGAGGCATAAGGCTACTGCAAAGTAATCTACTTTACTAAGTGTATTACTTACTTACTTTGTGGGTCTCGTCTGTTCGGTTCTGCTCCGAGAGCCCTGTATTAAGTTATTCTGCATCACAATGCACTCGTGATGTACTATATTGCTGATTTACAATTAGGTATAATAAAGCCAGAGCTTATACCACATTCCGCAGTAGTAGAGAATATAATAATCCACGTATGCACATCAGACAGGGGATCTCCACGATATATGTAGGATGCAGTTTTATGTTCATGTATGTTCACTTAGCTCGGTACATGAGGACGAGCACGAGTAGATTTTGCATTAAAGCTGTACATAATAGAGGAGAATAGAGCAGAGCTGAATATTTGGAACCGTTATATGGAGTTGTCCGTTATATAAAGCCAACGACCCGTGAAAAATAGTGTAATCATCACAATACTGCGATAATTATCCGATTTGAACTATTGACAAAATATTTTTCCTTCCTTTAGCCACTTAATTGCTAATTACTGCATTGGGTTACATAGACTGATAGGCAGAGCGCTATTACATTTCCAACTCTGTAATTGTAGCATTACGCTCTGTTAGCTTTCTTTTCTTATCGCTCTCGTAATACAATAGGATAGCAATTAGCTAAATACCAGAAGATAGGATAACGTGTCTAGAGAACAATTCAGATATTTTACAAGGGCTATAAATATTAGTGCTACAGACTAATAATTCCTCTGATCTAACGTCGCAGATTTCCATCATCTCACAAAAGAAGACTGATTTGGAAAGAAAAATTGAGCTTCTCTTGGCTGAAAAGGAAGGTCTTTCCCATCATTTGGATGATTCTTCGGACAGGATCCTATTGCTCGAAAGACAAAATCGAGAGCAAGAGATGCTTCTTAATAACAGTCGACATGAAGTAGATGAGATGAAGGCTGCCAACCAATCCTTGAGTACACGGTACTATATTATCTTCAATACCAACCTTACTTATCTTCAACAACGCTTTGTCGAAATATTATCTCGCCTCAATGATTCATTTCAATTCAAATCCTTCTAAATTGCACACCAGAGAGACCACACGCAAAATTGCGAAGGCCTAACACCCGGATATTCTGATCAGATACTACTTATTGTGTGCTTATAGTAAATGAAATATGCATCCAATAATTACACTTGATCTTTGAATGTGTGCAAAATCCCTGTTCGCACTTTTATTGTAGAATGGTGTGCATAGCCCAACTAGCCAAGTTTTGGTTATCATTGCAGTGTCAATGCTCTGGGATTTTTGGTAATGATACACTTTTAATCTCAATTGCCAATGAACATTGCTGTGGCAGATATCGATCTTTACAATGGCTACAGACATATGTAAGTATGTATTGTTACACACAAATGTGTACTTTCATAAATGCAGAAACCTAAAGAAAAATTATATCAAATGAGGGCAATGGAATTCTGAAAAGTATACAATCTTCTTTGCCTTTCCTAATTATTGCTACAAGTGCACTAATTTCTCAAATGATGGTAATACAAGGTTCGTTAAATGCAAAGTTACAAATATTCAACTATTATTGCTAGTGAAATTCCGCATTTCTACAAATTTTAATTGTTGAGCAACGTCTATGCACATGTTCCCTATTTATCTATTAGATATAATATCTATCTGCAGTACTAAAAAAATAATGAATGAAGAGGAAGAAATGCATGTTTTCATCTTTGAATGTAGAGCAAAATGCAATTGGCGAAGGATTTGAACTGATTAGCTGTGAAAATTGATTTGAACGGTGTAAATGAAGTTTTGTGACTCTATTGAATTAGGTTGGAATTACTGAACCGATCTGCAGCTGTGAATCGTTCTCTTTTAAATGAATTGGAACTTTCGGCGGACTTCCGGACGACATCAGGTCTTTCCGCTGCGTCTTCAGGGATAGGAGGTGAAGAAGATGAAATAGAATGTGACGAAGCTTTGCCATCAAACAGTGCTCACCTGAAAGAGGTACCGAAGGTCTCTTTATGGTGTCGTAATAACAACTTAATATTCATAGTTGTGCACAGAAAGGCTTTTGATGGCAATTCAAAGTCTTTTCTGTGCACCAACTTATATTTAATTAAAATGTTTGTACGTGGAAATTTCCTGTACGAAAGGAGTGGGAACAATTTCTTAATGTCGTTTGTGACTATTTACATTGCAGTTAAAAGACGAAATCTGGCTGGCATACTGCTCTATTCTTGCCATGTGTAATCAACTGAAATCTCTGAAAAGCAAATCGCCTGAGGACACAAGCAGTAGCATGGAAACTTCACTAAATGACGCTTCTGTCATTATCAAAGTATGACACATCAAAAATTTCCATTCATTAACCCTCACTCTCTCTCTCATCATCTTCCTCTAGCTCATTGAAGCTAGAGCCTTGATGTTTATTTTAATGAACTAAATGAACTACACATCACTTACCAATATAGAAAGAGTTTTTTCTGCTAGATTTCTCACTGCTACTTATGTGTGTCACAAAGAAGAAGTCATGTAGGAAGATACCGTTTATTATTACTGCACTGATCATGATGTAACTATGATTGTTACTTTGGAATTAATTACAGTGTGCATTAATTTCTATGTAAAAACAGGCTTTTCTATGCAATGCATTATAGAATCCCTAACCAGAGATAATTGTGCACAAAACGCTTTAACTTCCTGATGATGATGTGAGAGTAATTAAGAAAAAGGATTTAGACTCCCAAAGTTGTTCGTGTATTGAGTATGTAAATACGTTCTTTCTGTACAGGAAGCCTATAGTAACTTGTGCGTTACTGTAAATTATTTGCAAATGTACAGTTAGACTGCACGACTCTATAAATAAAATGTGTCATGTTGGGTGTCTATAGGAAATAAATATGCCTGATATTAATTGTACTTTGTTTGGAAATGCAGCCAGGGCTATTGAACTCTACTTTGGACGAGTTGAAATCTTTGCTGAGAGACTTATCAACGATTGATGGGACTGAGAATCGTGGCGTAAAGACTCAGCTTGAACTGGAGATGAGGTTACATTCGGCAGAAGAGTCCCTCGACAAAGCTGAGCGCGGAGTGGCGGAGAAGAGCGAGGAAAACAAACGTCTGAAGGAACAGATCAACCAACTCACTAGTACGATGTCATAAAAAATGGGCAAACCTGTAGTTTGATTAAGCACTAATGATTCTCTATGATGATAGGTCATCTTACAATTCGTGAAGCGGAGTTGTCTGCCGTCTCGGAGGAGAGAGACAACGCGAAGAAAGATCTAAGTGAAACGCACCTCGCCAAAGACGAAATCGTCAAAAAAGCATGGGAACTTCGTGACCAAGCGGTCCAGAGGAAAAATAAGGCTGAAATTGAAGTCGCTCGCACTCGGATAGACATGATGCAAGTCAATAGTCAACTAATGGAAGCAATTCAACAGAAAATTCAACTGAGCCAACAACTCGAGCAGTGGCAGGTAAGTTTCACAAAGCATTCAATAATATCCCATTTACCTTAGAGGTATTCTTTGAATAAATATTTTATTCTGTTTGATGGCATGTATGCGTAAATCATTAGAATATGCAGACGAATGCTTACATAAATACTCGGAATTTCATTTCTAATATTATAGTCTGATTGTGGCTATATGCAAAGTATACAGAGAGAATAAAGTTTTCGAATTGAATTCATGAATGTGGACGTAATAAGTCTACTAGGAACGAACCTGAGTTCAGTTCAGATGACTGCTCTACTTGAATTACATACAATACAATAACCAACTAACTAACTAAAATGTTTCAGGTTGATATGCAGCAACTGCTAGATGAGCAGATGAGAACAAAGTTGAATCAAGAAACAAAAGAGAAACCTCCAAGGGCAAGAGCTGTGAGTGAAGCTGTCCCGACTACATCTCAATTTGAGAGCAAACGAAACAAACTTTTAGCTATATTTAGAAACTTCAATAGTTGATGTTTTTATTCAGTTTGTTACCACACACATAGGATACGACGACTCTACGCGTATCCATGTCTACCCTCTATCTAATACGCTAAAATGCGTTAAACTGATACTAAAACTAAATAGGAAACTAAACGAACGGACCGAATAAATGGAACGCCTATTATGTATGCCTGTGCTATCTACTCTACTATCTATATAATATGTTATGCTAACATAAAATATATTACCTAAATATATTACCTACATAGTTACAAATATAAATAACATGGCTCCGTGCACATTACCTACCTACGTGCACACCTACCTACCTACTTCCCTATGCAAATTATACTACAACTTTATTACTCTGTGTATCTATTTAACGAATGTTACCCTTCATCTCCTCTGCTACTGTGCAAAGTTACTGTGCAGACTCTTTTCATATGTTTTTCAATGTTCCCCGACCCAGGAATTCAGTGAATAGACATATCTGTTATGTAGCAATAGACTTGTAAAGCAGTTTGCAAATACCAGCGAAGGTAAACAAACTACGTAATTCGGTCGTGTGTACAAAGATATAATTCTAGTTCGTGGAATTGTCAGTAAGTACCAGGCTAATGAATTTGTTCGGAATGAAATCTAATAAAGCCTACATATAATATAATATCAAAAAGGTATAAACAAGATATGCATGGTGCAACATCGATTCACGAGTTGTAGACATTTATTTGTGTTTCTGTCGGGAGGAATAATTAATTCCCCCCTCTGTCTATTGTTGTTATCCACATTTTCAAAGGATGAATCCCGTAAGTAAAGAAAGGGTAACTATCAAATGCAATCTGTAACTGAATATGTGATATTTCTCATTACGTCCAAGTATATACCTGAAGATAACTAAATAAATACTACCATTACAATGTTTTCAAACTAAACACAACGTGTCTTGTGTTTTTGTGTAGTGTGTATTCTAATGTAGAGTAGTTTATGATTGTGTGGAGAGCCAACCGGAGCTCGGTCATATTATATTATACTACTTTATGTACTGATGTACCAATTCCTGTTAGGTACCTGTTTGTTACAAGGAATTGTAATTTACTGAAATAAAGTTTAAACTCTATAACATTTTTCAGCTGAATATTAAGTACTGACATTGTCTTTTTCTTTTGACTTGTGCATGGAAATTGTGATAGTATGTAGATAGACAATGTCATGGCCATGAATTCTTATTTTATTGCACTCTAATATTTAGGTAGCATGTAAATTCATTTCATATCTTTACTTTCCTACTCGTACATTACATGTTAACCGTTTAGAGGGAAAATAAACATGGTTTTATTTAGGCACTCATAAATTACAACTTTCTACATTATACGTAATATTGTTAACATGTGCCTATGCACATATTACATAGAGGACAGACAGACAGACAGACAGCTATAAAGGAGAGATAAAATTCATCTATGTACACATCTTATCAGATTTTATTTTATTCAGAGATCTTTTTGTGCCAAAAATGTTTTCACGAAAGAAAGTTTTCAATGTAATGTAGGCAGTAGTTATGTAGATAGCAAAATACATGAACATGCACTGATAACAAGTAGGTAGATAATTGATTTATTTCAATAGTTTGCTTGTGTATACTAGGTGATAGGTAAACCTAGCATACAGACAGATTCTATGGAGATACATGTACTTGGCGTGTTAAGTGTATTGTAGCAGAAGTGTCGAGATAATGATTTTCCATGAAAGAATGTCTTTAGATGCGAAATGAAATTTAGTAGATAAAGCTGCGAAGAAATTTACTTCATCATTTAACAATGTTCATTTTATTTTGTAACTAATAATCGTTCAAACTACATACACGGCTGTCTGATACTGGGGATTAAAAGGACTCATCTTTTTGTCTTTACATTCACTTCGGAATTATTTGTATTTCGAAATGGCGACGTAGGACAATCCTGTTGTGAGAGGTACTTTAATTTTAGTATCTGTATTAGGTATTCTGTTAGTTGTTTTATGGTGGCAACACAAATGACAGAATAGCACTCAACCTTAATGTTAAATTCAGAGTAATACAAAATGGCATTTATTTCCCAATTGCTACTACAACGGAACTCAACTATAGTTTACATAACGAACATACATTACAAACAAATAGCACCTTAAAAAACTTATTGCGCAGATATAGACAGACTTGTCTTTTCTGTAAAATAAAGGCATACATGTTTTATCTTCTCTTTTGACACTACACAAATACTTATTATGTCAATATGTACCTACTACATACAGTATGTACACTACATAAATGTATATTTAAATGACGACACATTTTGAACGCTGTCTTCATTAAAGGTGGTTGGCTGGCTTTATTCTGATGCTTGTAAGTTCAACTACTGAAGAAGTCGGTTATTGAAATGCGAATAAATATAGAAAGAGATAACATCATTCAATTTTAAATGCACATAATATTATTACTTATATCGTAGGTTACGGTGATCATACAGAACATTCTGTGGGTAGTAATTTATCTTCTGTGGTGAAGGTGGCAATTGAACATTTTCTGATGCCTTCGTTTGATTACAATTTTACAATAATATTTTGATATTTCATCTGAGTGAGATGACATTTATTTATGTATAACTAACTAAACTTTCGATTGTATGCAATATCCGCTAAGCTTTCATCCATTACATAAGAGACCTAAGAGGAGAGGAAAGAAAACCCAGCAATTCAAGAGACACTATTTTACGTGTGGTAGAAGTACATATTTACTAACGTAAGGTATATGTCATTTCTTATAGTTTTCTTAGAATTAGATTACACACAAACAAGACACACATCACAATTGTCATTTCGCTACAACAACAGTATACTCGAATGACCACTAGTAAACTCTAGTTATTATTTAGTTTATACTGCAGTACTAATATGTATTTAGTACACACTGTATTGTATAACATACATGTTAGTAGTGTGTTAATTGGTGGTCTAATTTTCTCCCGTTCCAGTTGTCATATTACAATACGTACAATGGTTGAAGTTAGCAATTTTACATTTACAACTAGGAAATCAGTCGATTGAATTTATCTATTTTAAAAAATTCATCATCATTGTCTTATGATGTATGATAGAATGACAACTATATCCAAAGGAAATAACTTTTCGTTTGTGTTTAAGGCAAATCAGCTAGTGAATCATGGATGTAACTTTGTATCATGCAATCGGAAAGTCACAGGATACACATGATAGACGCCGAATCTCATCTCATTCTTCTGTTTTCTATCCCAGTGTGAATTATGTGCGAGTGTGTCGTGAATTCGTGTGATGGCATCCAACGATTCTGATCTCTCCGACCCGCGCTGTCTTGTCTCATCTTCATTTCTTCGGCGCTCCTCCCCTTCCACCCCAACATTTACTTACTTTCCATCTTATCAACTCCACTTCATCAACTCATGTCAAAATGTGAACCCTCGTGCACGTAACTGTCTCCATAAGTCCATAGCATTTTACTTATTAATTGTAATGTAACAATATATAACAATAAATAGTATCTATCATCAAAGATTTAACAATTCTCTTTAAATACAGTACTATAGTTTACCAATCTAAATAGTCCCTAGTCCTACGTAATACATTTATTATACGTTTAGTATATATTATATAGCATGTAGATACGCTCAGACACGTTCCTCCACTCGCAGAACTGTACACTCCGCCCCACAACCTCTTAGTACCATGTAAATTCATATCATTTACCAATCCTAGACACCATTTGAGCACAAAGATGAAAGCTGATTATTTGGTGTTGCTAAATTGTGACAATATTTGATCTTCATCTTTCTTTGTACTTAAATGACGCATTTGCGAGACGGAATATACAATTTGTTTGTGGACAAATCTGTCTGAGACATATATCCATACGTTATTATTAAGTATATTAATATACTAGTACATAGTACCTACATTACAAATTACAGTAGACTGGTATAATCTATGTCTGTATAAGTTAGCTGATATCTACAAATACCGTATCTACGACTACAGATTCGTTTAATCTTTTAATTCTCTGTAAATGGATACTTTCACATTATAGCTTATACTATTAAATATGTAGCTTATACAGTTCATCTGTACACGTAACTCCCTTAGCTTGTGTAAGTAGGTTCCTTTGATACTTACATAACTAATTCATAATATTTTATCCCAAGACAAGACCAAGACAGTAAGACGCTCGCTCTCAATTTAGTTAGATTACTCGTTAGTTAGTTAGTTAGTTACACAGTTCGGTAGAAACTTAGGAACTTAACTTTACCACTCGCATTAAATTTAGTTAAAAGAGTTAGACTTGCTCGTAACTTTTAGCTTGACTGTCTGTCTCCATGTCAATCTCTCACATACAGATATAACACGTAAGTAACACTAACTTCCTTTTATCCTCAAGCATCATTTAGACAAGTCAGTAGGTCATCCAAGTCAAGGAGAGAACCAACAGATTACAACAAAGTCAAGTCAACTTTGAACTTCCCTACCCCCGAATTACTTTTCGTTGGGTTGGATCTTTTGGTGAAAGTGTCATTTCTTTTCTCCGTTTTTTCATGTTTACTTTTCTGTTTGGAGAGTTTATTTTTATATATTTACTTACATATTTTACGCTGCTAGAATTTATTTACTTTATGAATGAGCCGAGAGTCAAACTGACTTGACACGTGTTCTTCTTTTATATGACACCATCTTATACAATTACTGTAATCAGTTGCATCGATATCAACCCCATAGTCACTTAAATAGGTTATCTTTCTATTCTATCAATAATACAGCATTCAAATCTCTAACTAAAATATTCGCAATTAATTTATTCTTATTTGCAAAAAGTATTTACAACATCCGGATTTATTTAAAAACACTAATTAAAAGAAATACGTCATGGGTAACGGAAAATTTCATTAACTGAGATACACATATTTAATTAGCTACTAGTTACTCTTATGTTACGATGGATGATTGTTATTTCATGTGGGTATGTATGTATGTTGTATGTTATATGGGGTGTACTGCCTCACTACAGAGTGATAGTACTGGGCGCAGGCCACATATACGGGCCCATTGCCAACTCCCTCAACACTGGCATTGTTGTTAATTAATGC
>JABASH010001348.1:0-27179 GCA_019776445.1 Tomocerus maximus | reverse complement strand
ATATAATTAAAGTTAATAAATTCTAAAGCTATTGCAATAAATTAACAAAAGATGATATACTGCCTGTGTTCACCAGCGTTGTTTCAGAAATAGAATTAAATGCTGACAACGTCTTCACAATTGAATATCAATGAGTTTCCCTTACTCTACGCACTGCAACTACAAATAATCATCATGTGTACTATTCTCTTGATTATAGATGTTAAGTATATTATGAGCATGCTTGTTAATATATGTTCACAATCGGACAACAGTTAAAATCTATCTTTAGCTATACAATGCAATAAATACAGTTTAGCTAGCTGGTGTGATGTAGGTTTCCATCTTAAATATTTATACTTACACTTACGCTGTGTTTCAATGCAGTGCACTCGCGCACACTGATATACATTTAGGTTCAGTTGGTAAAAATAATCTTGTCATGTGAAGTTGATTTCTGGTGGCTGGTTAGACTTTTCGTGGGTTCTTTGGAGGTTTCGGCGGGGGAAGGGATTGTTTCGCCTTCGTTTTCACTGCTGTTTTCGGTTTTGTTTTTACTGGATTCCCACCTTGCTTTTTGTCCTCCTTTTTTCGGATTATGCACCGTTTACAATACCAGGGCTCATCGTCGGACGGCTCGTCGTCGATGCCCACGCACGTGAAATGATACCAATCGTCACACGAATCACAACAAATCATGGGCGTCGTGCTGATCTCAGGCTCCTCTTTGTTGCACACCAAACACACCCAGAACTTGACTCCTTTGTCGTAGTAAAACGCCTTCGCGTCCATGTCGGGACACTTGTACGAAGCACCAGCACCTGACACAATCTCCGCCTTCTCTCCAGTCTCCGAACTCTCCGTCACTCGAGTCAAGAAGGGAGCGGGGCGGGTTCCTCCCCCGCCACTGGCAGCTGACTTCGTCTCTGCTCCTTTCCCAATAGCCACCTTTACTGCCGGAGCCTTGGCTTGACCTTTCACAGCAGCTCCAGCATTTCCAGACGGAGTCGTCAATGTCGTCGACGCATTTTTTGTGGGTGGCGGCTGCGGCTGTTTTGAAGGGAACGGCACCACTTTGGATTTTGTAGGCGTGGCTTTCACCGGAGGAGCAGCAGCAGGAGCTCCCTGCCCTTTTGGAGGTGGAGCTGTCTTTTCTTTAGGGGTCACGGGTTTCCCCGGCGTCTTCGTTGGCATACGCTGCGGAGGAAGTCCTTTTGGCGGAGGAAGATCCTTCCCGTTTGAGGGATTTGAACCTGCAAACGTTATATAGCAATTATAATCAAATATTTCCTAAAATATAATAATAAATTATAAATATATTAACAGTTTAGACATTTTAAAGACATTTATTTTACCAGGAGGAGGTTTTGGAGCTACGTACGTCCCTTCTTCACCATCATCTTGATTTTGACGACCAATTGCACCCGCATTGGCTGCTGCACCTCCGCCTCTAGCTAGTTTAGGTGCAGTTTTCGGAGGACGTCCTCGTCCTTTGTACGTCCCCTGTTTCTTGTCCAGCATTAATTTGTTTTGTTCGAGTAGTTGTGCAGCTAATTTCTCCGGACTGGGTTTCGAAGGAATAGGAACAGCCCGGCCCCGTCCCCGAGCCGGAGCTGCCGGTGTAGGGGCGGCGGTTGTAGCTCTCCCCCTCATCACTCCGCCTGCAATGTTTGGATTTGGAAAGTTGGTTTCCCGTAGCAGTTGAGGGGGATCACGGCCTAAGGATTTTGTTAACTTCTGGGTCTGCCGCAATGACTCTGCTATCAATTTCGGAGGTTGCACCGGAATTAATTTGCTACTTTGTGGTGGATGGTTTAATTTGGTAACTTGAACGCCAGAGGTTTTGACTGCTGCCTGTGGAAGGGCTCCGTTGCCGTTCTTATACTTCCCCCCTCCTTCGGATGGAATGCTTGACTTGGATGCGAGACGAACGATTTGAGGAGATCTTCCCGGTTGTACTAACTGAACTTCTAGATTCGGGTTCTGCAGCAATTTTTTAAAAGACTGAGGGTTGCATACTTTTGGCGCTGGACCGCAATTAAATGCAAGTTTTGGCGAAGGTGCTGATCCGTGTTTAATAATCTCTTTTTTGACGGGCAATTTCTGCTTTGCTAACAAGTTTGATCTTGCAAGTCCCGACTCAGTCACAGCTTTTGATTTCTGAATATTTGTCTTCGGTTTCTTGTCACCAGGTTGAAAGTAACACGCTGCAGTTGATTCAGCAACTTTAGTAGATATTATCGTTGCTTCGGTTTCTTTGGGTTTTTCAGTTTCAGGTTCCCTACGGTCCACGAAAAAATATTACCATTCAATTAATTACATGAATCACAGTTCTAAGATTAAGAATGGAAATGAACTGCAGAGTAGAAGCGTTTTAAGCCCATAATCATCACTGCCACCGTTCCAGCCAAATACTACGTAGACGAATGCAGAGTGATAGGATAATGTAAATCGACACAAAAGTCTAAATTTTATTTTACGTACATATTCTTATAAGGCATTTTCCCTGGAATGGATCCGCTTGGAAAAAATTAACCACATCCAACATTTTAAGCAACCGATCACCGTCATTTTTGAATTCGATTGTATTTACAACACTTATGACTTATGTAATTAGACATTTTAGACAGAACCAGAACAGAACAAAATGTCACCAAAAACAAAAATTGCCACAGCACCACTTAAAATTCACTTACCATTTCCTCCATTCCGATTCCTCTGGGTCACTTAGCAAATCTTTTCCTTTCTCCAGATCTAACAATTGAACAGAACTGTTGAGATGGGAAATGCTGCATTAGGAAACAAAATCGCAAATTAATTACTACATATTTTTTGACAAGAATTTAAATTAATTTAAAATTAGGAAATCCCATACCTCTCAACTTTATCAATTTTCATTAGTAGAATCTAGCTGTTCCCTTCAACGTTCCAATTTTGGAAGTATAACAACAATCTGAAAAAAATTTAAAATTTTATAGATTCCTTTTAAAGATACACAATTAAAAAGCAAAATTATTTTGAAATTTGCAAAGCACTACTACTAAAGCTGATTACTGACAGCCAGTAAAATTGTCACAATATATTAAATTCCATTTCAAATGAACAGAACAGCGAATGCAGCCCATAAATGGTGAAAGTATACCTTTACATTTTAGTGTTATACACACGTTGCAATTGTGATTGTGGGGACCAGTAAATTAATAGTTGCTTACTTTCTGTGCAATTTCTCGCATTAAAGTTTCATAAGACAATAACAGAACATATTATCATTAATTTTCTTACCCAAAATTGTACGGAGTCAGCTTACAGTGAGAATACGCAGGAAATCGACACCACTGGTTTTTTCAGGAACAACAGATCACTTTGAGAAACTGGACATGAGAAAAAAACAAAACTTGATATTTCCTTTTATGAATTCCTTTTGTCGTTTGCAAGGATGTTGGGGATATTTGCCAATACTGTAATAATTATTATACATTATTTATATTTGTTAATTCTATAGCTTGGGTTGTGTCATGTCTAAATATTTTTCATCATTTAGTCAGCCAAACAGTTCACATACACAAGCAATAAAATAAAAGCATACCTACAAGTAGAAACTACCCTACGACTATCGAGTTCTTTCTTAAATTCGAAAAATCCTTTTTGTACATGCATCATGCATTATGAATTAAAAAAATCGTAAACTGTTGAATGAATGCTAGATGCTAGGTAGATTGAATTTGATTTCGTTCTTTGGATTTTTGACGATCTATTTTCTTTAATTGGAAAATCACAGTCAACAGAGTCAACACAGTACTATCGCAATCACAGCAATTTTACTTTAAAATTAAAAGTCTATAAATATATCCCTAGATTGGTTTTTGGTTATAAATGCAGTTAAGTTACTATAATTACAAGCGATGAGGTTGAGAAACTATAAATTGAAGGAAACTATTTTTTAACCAGTAATATTGAGTTTTAAGGTTATAGAATTGCAGTTACTAGTGTGCATTCCTTTTAAGTTGGTTATTAAAACCTACAAAAAAGTTAACTGCTCATTATATAAAATGTTTAAGTCTATCAAAAATTTTCACCGCTTTTCAAATCCCGAGTTTAAAACTCGAAATATTTTTGATTTCTGAAATAAAATAACTGCTGATTGCGTCATATAAAATTCAATTTGGGATTTTCCCTTGCTATACAATGAGAATACGACCTAAGGCCGTGACCTCAAATAATGAATAAGACCGTGATTTTTAATTTTGATTATCTCACTGCGAAATGTTTTTCGAAATTGTTAATAGAGCCTAAATCATTTTGGTAATTCAAAAGCTCACCGCAGTACCTAAATCTACTACAACCAACCACAAAAATCTATTAGTAATAATCTTTTATTGAAAACACCGAAACCAAACGACAATAATTTATTATTATAAACTGACCTGCTCAAGTTCACGATTAGAGTTTGTTAGATCAGGTCATTAAATACAGATTTGGATGGCTCTGAAGATTCAACATTCAAGATCAAGACACTGCTTCAGCTTCTCTGCTGCATCTGTTCCTAATTTCTTACACAATTCAACATTGTTGATTATCAAAAATTGAAACGAGTATCAAAAGTAAAAATGAATATGAAGAGACTTACCAAGTTAGCTGGTTGAATTTCGGGTGATTTTCTGTTCTATAGGCTTTTTATGAATTCCGTGGATGTGACTGGAGGAGCTCAACACTTGACAACAGATGAACGCCAAAACCAATGTTGGTGCTTGTGGAGCCAAGAAAGTCTGTTGTTGTCGCATCTGCTAAGCCAGCAAGTATCATCTTCTCCTGAATTTTTCTAGCACTTGTTTTGTTGTTAGGCTCTTTCCTATGCATTTGCTCAGTGTTTTTGTTCATTCGCTCTTTTACATTTGTATAAGCTCAGTAGCACTAGTAGCAGTAGCTACCCTAAGGGACCGTCCATTGACGGTGTCAGCCAAATCTAATGGAATATTATACTACTTTTTCAAAATTTGGAGACCTGGGAGAACACAATTGTTATAATTATTACTGTTTCGACGTTTATTTTGATTGTCACTTATTAAAAATCAAGAAACTTCCCAGGTTTCTAATTATAATTTTCGAACATTATCTAGAAGTTAGATTATTTAGGACATTTATTTACTAAATTGTTATCACAAACTTTGAAATCGTTAAATTTTATTAAGAATATGATTTAGTAACTTCAAATTAGTCTAAATGCTAACAGAATATCATATTTTAGATTTCAAACTAAATGGACGATAATTAGTACCGCACGTTGGTGTAAATTCATGTGCATAGTACTTAAGCACACTACAATTTTCATCAAGGTTGTAGTATTGGAGCACTGGAACTGGAACATAATTATTGATTTTGAAATCCGTCCGCTTACTGGTGATATTCATGCTTTTAAGGACTAACTAGACCTCTGTGATTATGAATGAATTTATTTTCAAATTTTAGACTTGTTAACTACCTGATTATGTAATTGTGTACTACATTATCTTTCTTCACATGTTTAACATAATAGTTCTCGGGCGACCGTCATCATAAATCATGAGACGACTGCTTAACTATTTTCATTTATGTTTTTAGGAAAATGGCATCGCCTTTGAGACTACTTGTCAACTTGGACAGTAAAATGCCATAATCATTAGAAATAAATGGTAAACGTAAATGGTAGAATTTTGAAAACATAAAGTACTCTTATTTATTTAACATAGAAATAGAAACTATAAGTCATCTTTGAACTCCAATGAGTAGAAAACGAAAAAAAATAGTAAGGGGATACCCAACATAGCTTATAGATTTGAGTATCCGTGTAGATTCGTAAAATATGGGACAGTATTCAGATGTTCTCAAAAATAAAAACAAGCCCCTGAGTAGCGTAGTTTTCGTTGAGTATAATATCAGAGTGAGTACTACACCGAGAGTGGAGGAAATAGTTCGCGGCGACCAAAATTGAAAAAATTCTCTGACTTCAGACTAGTCGCTTACACTGTTACACTTCTACTCAAATCTACGAATCTACACTTATGCTCAAATCTACTCGCGATGCGGGTAGACCACTAGTAAATTAAATTTTTTGTTTGAATTAAATTATTACTTTATTTTATTACCACTTGTTCTCATTTTACACCCGTTTATACACACACAAAAGTACGCAAGCATGATATTTTCCGATTTACGTTATATTTGGATGCTCCCTACATTTAATAGGTACTTGCGTACGCGTGTGTAATAATAATACTTACGGACGGATCCCAAAAGCGCTGCTGAAATCCATGATTTATAATGATTATTGCAAGATGCTACAGTCCACAAGATGTACAAATCTAAAAGAACAACTGAAGAATATCATTTAAATAATGATTTCTATCGCATAATAGCAATAATATCAGTTAATATGTCTTTATTGAGACCATTTTTACATGCCTAAAATTACATTGTCTAAATGATTATTAGCTACGACCGTTTTAAACAAAATATTATATTACTTCAATCAACAAACTATTTATATTATAATGCAACAGACAATAGTTAGCATAGATCAGGGAAGTAAATATTGTGCAGTTAAAATAACAACTAAAAATAAAGTAGGTAGCATTTGCTAACATTTAATTTAGTAACAAAAAGGATAGAAAACAATTAAGTGGTTAAATGAATATACTAGACTACAATGTGTAATTATTATTACAAATAGGTTGACACTGACACCATAATGGTTTGGGGCATTACACTTACAACGTAGGCGTAAATGTACCAGTTATAGCATTACAATATTTTTAAAACGCTTTGTAATGCTCTGACCGAATAGGGATGGAGAGTCATTTCTTGACAAAGTATACCAAGAATAAAGATCTAACTAGATACAATAATAATATTTTATATGTCTAGTAGGTATTAAGTACCAGTTAGTCAAGTTACATTCAGTTCACTTTCTAAATTATGATTAAGTGGTTCCCACAATTGTTTTTCATTTTGCAACTTAATCCTTTTCTGCAATTATCACATTATACAGATTGTGATACAATGACAAGATGAAAAATTCATACATTTATTAGTAAGTTTATCAGTAAAATCATAAAAAATATATAAAGGAACATTTTAAGCAGACTTAAAGCTATTTATATACCTAGATAGTCAGTAATCAGTCATCCATGTACATATTACGTAAACCTAGACAAGTCAACGAGTCAACTTTTATATTCACTATACAAACATTTAGCTTCATTTAAAAGAACTCTTGTTAAAAGGGTAAAAATTCTTTTTATATAAACATTCCATTTGTCTTAGGTTTACTTCATACTCGAACGATTGCTAATTATTACTTCACTTGAGACCTATTTTCAATTACATATTTACGCTCTATCACTACACTTCATGAAATACAAATAGTTACAATAATTTTGCTTTCTAAAAGCCTTAATTCATACAATATCTGCCCACTGCCCATAATGATATTTATCAGACAATTGACATTAGTAAGTTTTTCAACAAAAAGTATATTGATCACTCAAAGTAATTATGGGTAATATTACACCTTGATATAAAATTTCAAGTAAAAATGTCGTAAGTGCGCTTATTATTTAGATTTATAACTAAAACACGATTTGACTTTTTTGTTGGTCATACACAAATAATAGTTAGTAAACTAAAGTCAATAATAGTTTTACTCTGTTTAGACAAATAATTTATTAAAGAACATGATAATAGAATAGAAATATTGAATCAATTCTAGCAACAAGAATTGTATATTACTCAACACATATGACTCTCGGGAATCTGAAATTCATGCATCAGATATAAATTCATATGTACAGAAAACATTCCATCATTTTAAAATTAAATCATTCTCTGCAATAACTCGATTAGCATGCTTGCATTGTTTACCTGTATGAACAGTTTTAAGTTTAAACTCAGCTCCTGATACTATACAATGATTAATGATTATAATGATATATAATAATACCAATATTATAATTATTATAACTTTATATAACACAATAATAATATTTAACTATCTATATCAGTCATCTGCCAGTACCTAAGTATATAAGTTTAACTATTGTGTTAGGCTATAATAGCCACTAATCTGACAAAGTGAGATGACGTTTTCCAAATATCTCTACCCGAACTCTAAGGTATTTAGTACTAGCAGTATAATCCGGGTTTTAAACTTAATGCTCTGGATAAATGGGAAAGGTGTCTGCATTGCTTGAACTAAATCGTTGTATGGAGAGTCCGATGGTTTTTCAATGTCGTAAGATTTGGGAAACGCCTATCACATTCGTTACATTTTAGGAAAGAGCTGTGATCTTTAGAGACTTTAAGATGGGATGGCTGCAATCCTGCTAAACAATAAAACGGAATTAAAAAGACGAAATTCGGCACCGGGTTTCTTTTGAAAGTAAGCAGTTGAGCTGACTAGCTGAATAAATATACTAAATATGCAAATTGCAGAACTAATTTTTTTGGTGATTTTGGGTGGTGAAGATCTTAAAAAGATGAGTTAATTAATACCTAATTGTTTAACTTTCTTAACTACCGTTCCAGGTTCAATTTTCTTTTCGATGAAAACAGGAACACTTTTTCTCGCATATACAGTTGAGCCGTTGTTCATAACGATGTGATTGGCACTTTCCACTTTGTTCTTAGCAGCTTCAGCATTTTTAATTGGTCCCTCTGGCTGGAGAACAGGTGGTTGGGGCGACGAATTTTTCTTGCAATCAGAGCAATGGAAATTGTTACCTCCTGGAGAAACTTTCCCCACTTCTGCTTGAGAAAATGTCTTGTTACACTGCACACATGTGATATGTGTCTTAAGATGTCTACTGAAGCTGGACATACTTGTATAGGATCGATTGCAAACTGTACAGTAACACGGCTTGGTCTCCTCCAGCAAATGCTCCTTTTCGTGACGAACAAATGAGTCCAATTGGAAAAACATTTTGCCGCATTTCAAACATTTATGGAACTTTTCACGGTTTCGGCAGTTATAACGTCCAGTGGATGCCCCTGTACTAGTCGAAGGTTTCTCTTTGTCTTTGATCTCCACGCATTTAGGTGTGACAGGCAAAGGAACTGCCACTTTAGGTGTCGATTCTTTAATAATTTTTGTAGTAACTTCAACTTTTGTTTTAATATCTTTTGCATCTTCTGTTTCTACTTTTCTGGCATCCTCTGAACTTCCGTTTGTGACTGCCGATTCAACTTCCGCAACGACAGACGTATTTTCAGTTAATTCTTCTTTCAATTCTACTTCGTGGTTTTCCGAAGGGGGAAGTTCTTGGTCTATTCAAGTTCAAATACAATTGAAAGTGTCAAACAACGTTTATGCACATATTTTTATCTATAAATATTATTTTTGTATTACCAGTTTCCGCATTAAGCCCATCATGACTTTCTGACTTTATTTCCGGTGAAAACGCTTCCTCTTTCTCATTCGAAGGGTTGATTCTATTGAATGGAGAACACAATATCAAACATATGCTTTACAGTTCCATCCTTTTAAAATTTGATTGAATATTTAATCGTAATTTAAGATATAAGTTTGTTTACGTCAGTGTCAGTGAGTCAGACTCAATTTCAGATTCATCTCCTGTTAGATTATTAAAATTGTCATTTCCATTAGAGACAATCTCGGTTTTAGGGCTTTCATCGCATTCGGATTCAGTATTTCCTTCAGCCATCTCTCTACAATTTAATGAAAGTGGTTCGTAATTATAAAGAGGGGATTAAAATAACTATCACAAGCAAAGGTGTGTGCCAATCTAAATCTTTTAAAATAAGAAATATACCTAAACGCAGAAAAGATTTAGACCTTACCCATTTTCTATTTCATCCGCATTCTGAAATTGAGGGGAGTTAGACACCTCTGCAGGTTCGAATCTACATCAAAAGTTACATTCAATTCAATATATATTGTAAATAAACGTCGATTTTCAGCTTAGAGCTAACAAAAACAAAAATTTGTAATAAGGATCGTTTAATTTGACGAAAATATTTAGTAATTTAAAGGTAAATTCCACACAAACCCTGTTTGGCCTTGAGCTTCATTTTCTAGATCTAGCTTCAAATTCTTTGCGGGCGACCTGAACTGACGAAGAGTGTCTTGTCGTCTCTTTTTAGGGATGATAGTGTGACAACAACAGTGCCAATTACGACAGGAATTCATTTCTTTGAGCGTTTTAATCTAAATATCAGCAAAATTAGGATTATTATTGTAAATACTAATTTCATTTCGTACAAAAAAATTCAATATGACAAAACGGAGAATGTGAACAATCAAATTATCATATAAAATCAAAAAGTTAACTTCAAACTTATGAAATGGATAAAGAAAGGAAAAAGAAAGCAAAATAATAAACAACAAAAAATTATTTTCCGTTTTTTATCCAAAAAGCTAAAATGAAGATGAAGGAGTAAATAAAAATGCATACCTTAACCATTGAGGGTCGAAAACTTTTTTAACAAAAGCTACCCGATTTCAAAAAAGCAGAAAACCCGAAGCCCCGGGTATTATTATGTGAAAAGAGATGATTTCAACTTCCCACCTCCATACACATCTACAAACTACAAACTAATTACAAATTATGAGAGTGGCGGTGGCGAAGCCAAGAAGAAGGCGTACTTATCCCACGCAGTATTTATCATCCAACCATATCCTAAGTTATGATATGACCAGGCAGGGATCGGAAGATTCGGATCGGATGGATCGGTGGAAATCGGAATGGATCGGAGTCTTCGAAGTATCGGAAATATTTATATTTAATTTATTTTTGTCCAGTAAATTTTGCCTCTCTAAAATAATATCTTTTGTTGCCTTCATACCCGACTTCATGTACTCCGACCCAGCTCCGGGATTTTTAGATTTCGCCCGTTTCAAAAGGTTCAATCATAGAGGATATGATAATTTAAAAAAATATAATATATATTTTCTATAAAAAAATTGGTGCAATTTATATTTACTTATATTTGGTCAAAGTTTCAAGGAAATAAAAGGATTTTCCTAGAAAAGTCATATAAATGCGATAATTTTATTTTCTCTGTGGAATAAACGAATTTCGGATAACAAACGTCAATAATTTATCATTGTAAATAATAAGTGATTTTGGAATAAATCGAACAAATAACGTTTTGATTTTTGATTCGTAACGTAATAAGTGTGCCATATTTTATTATAGTGATTATTTATTATTTATATTTGATGAATGGTAAATGACCATTGTCCATGCAGTGGAAGTCAAAATAAATTTCGCCCTTCAGCATTAGAAAAACTTTATTTATTGCTACACATTTCATTACTTAACATTTTTACAAGATATTTCAGTTTCTTATTCAGTTCTGTTATTTTATTGAGTGCGCGGGAGATGTGAGAAATTATCTGTGCCTTATGCGGAAGATAATTTTGTGTGGCTGAGGGGAGCTGATTGGACCGGGCATTGGCTCCAAACTAGGATTTGGGTCGCTTGGATCTGTCTCCACTGTAAAATTTTGTAGCAGAGCTGCCAACATCAAGAAAAGTTCGTCTTTCGCAAGGTTTTCTCCTATGCAAACCCTTTTCCCAACTGCAAACGGCATAAAAGACTCAGGCTTTACTGCAGATCTGCCATCCTCACTCAGGAATCGTTCTGGTCGAAAAACTTGAGGATCTCCCCAAGACTTTTCGTCAAAATGGGTGCAATAAAGAAGTGGAAGGATAAGGGTATTCTTTGGGATTCGAAATCCCTGAAAATCCACATCTTGAACCGTACTGTGGAATACTCCTAAGGGAAGAACACTTGAAAATCGCATCGTTTCCATTAAAGTTGCTTCCAAATAAGGCACACTTGATAAGAACAAAAAAAACTCTTAACATTATTTTTAACAAATGTTTTAAAAATATTTCAATTATATTTGATGCTAATTGAAGAAAAGATATCAAGGAATCAACTTACTTTTGACGATCTTGTAAAATTGGAAGCCTTGAATTTCCAATCACTCTGTCAATTTCTTGATGAATCTTTTGTTGAATATGGTTATTTTCCTTTAAAGCTAAATATAAAATGGCCCAAGCTATTGTATGGCTTGTGGTTTCGTTGCTTGCGAAGAAAAAGTCCATCAGACTCACTTTTAATGATGTTTCTGAAGTGCAAATAAAATAAAAATATGATTAGCCCATGAAACGTGAAACAAAAGATATGGTTTTGGACAGAAAAATATATTTTAAATACTCTAAACACAAAGTACTCATCTAAAGCAAGAATATGTTATGTTTTCGCTGTAAAAATCAAGGAATTTCTTAATAAAAATAATTAACCTCCTGTTTCCTTATAGAATGTCGAAGTGGAGTCAGTAGTTTTCTTAATTTCGTCCAAGTACACATCAATAAAATCTCGAGGATTATTTTCAATAATAGTTAACTTATGTTCATCAATGTATTTCTGCAGGAAATTTAGTGTTGGCAGAATATCAGTCATGAAATGGTTCCACCCACTCCATTCAGGAGCCAGTTTGGTCAGCCAGGGCATAAACAAAGCCGCAGGACTGGGATCAACCATACATCTGCATAATAAAATAGAAAATATCTTAGTTGCTATTTAATATTTCACAAAATAGGAAAATAATGTAAGAGATATATTTACTCAGTCATCAGTTTAACAATTTCCTGGAGCTTTGGATCGTCGTGTGAGTGCCTTACTCCAGCAATCATCGTCCAAAGTGCATTAATGACAGATGTGTTGAAACGAATTCGAGTGGATTATCGGTTTGTCGACTTCTGTCTTCAGTCTCTCGATTAGTTCTTGTACTTCTTCTTGAATCAGACTTTCTTGAGTTTGTTTACCAAAGCCAAAGTCCCGCAAATGTCGCAAAGCAAAGCGACGTTGGTCCATCCATTCCTTCCCCTCCGTAAATATCACTCCTTTTTCCATTAAATAATAAATAAATCGTCATGTTTGGGTGGACTTTACATTAAAATGTTAATTACCTCTGGTTGGACCGCCATTCATCCCTGTCCTTTCAGAAAAAGCTCGCATTTTAGGGCGCCCGCTAAAGGCAGGATCATTTAGAGCCTCTTTAATATGCTTATGGTCTGTCAACACCACCCCACTGAAATATTATGTACATTTAGGTTTAGCTACATTATTTTGATTGTCTTTGATAGCAGATTTATATATCTGTAGCAAGAGCTTTAAGAATAAGTGCAAAATATTTCGAACCGAAAACTTCCTAAATCGCAGCGAAATATCGGTCCATATTTTCTTCTCCAACTCATCAATGTTTCTTGAGGTTTATCTCCGAGAAGGTGCAAATGCCCCAACAAAGGAATACCCCATGGTCCTTATAATTCAATAATTGCAACATTCGTCATTGTATTAATCGTATAAAAATGAAGGAACCAACTTCTGCAATATTATTATTATGACTAACCTGGAGGATAATTTTTAGGTCGCTTTTGATCGTACAAATAAATTACGATCAATATTACAAAGAAAGCGATCAAGTAAAACATTCTCAGTACAGTAAGTATTCGGAGATCACAAGATACTTAGCCAAAATGAGTCCAGGTAAGTTCAGAATTCAAATCACGATTGTCTTCGTCTATTTAGGAACATCCATGCGTATAGTACATTTACGGTTGTGGTTGTGTACAGTTTAAGAATCTGAAATACCAATGACAGCAAGAAATTTTAAAGCATGGAATAAAGTATAAATAATTGCGTGTAAAAACAAGGTATTTTAATTTCGTATAGCTAGCATGATTTTAAGATGACAAATTAAAGATTCATATTCAATAGGAAATCAATAAAAGAAATTATTTTATTTTAGCTATAAGTAGAATAAAATCATATAATGAATATAGTATTTAAATATACATGCCGATTTGCTCTCCGGGAGGGAATCAAAGTTATTGTTCTTTTCGGTGGAAGGACAATTTCCGTTAAATAATAAATTCAGAATTTACGGTAGGTACTTATATAAGCATCGAAACATTCTCTTACGACTTACCGAATTTTTTTGTTCACTTGCTTAATTTAAGTGAAACTGCCACGGCTGACAATGTGACCATTCGTTTTACAGTCAGTCAACTATAGTGTGACAGACAGAAAGTTTTTATAAAATGATTAAATATTTAGTCTATACATCAATATTCCTACTCCTGTATAATCACAACACAAAAAGTTCGTATACTTATTATAGTATAAATAAATCTTTTAAAAGTAACAAGTGTCTCTGGCCTGTCTGTCCGTGTTATTGGGACATAATGACTGCATAATTCATAGGATTCCTCCTGTTCCTTGATGTTATACTTTTAATACATCAATAGTATGGAGCAAAGGAAAGTGGATGTCCATCCATATAATATACCAAGGTCATCAAACAAGTCTAGTGTTAATACTGACCATGCATCTATTTAATGTAAGCCAGGACAGGAGCGAGCCTGCAAACACCGCACCGGCTTAAAGTAAATATCAAAGCAGTTCACTTAGGAAAGTAAGTTGAAGTTGAAACTAAAGATACATGTAGGAGTAGCAGTGCAGTGCACGCACAGGAGGAGTTGTATAGTAAAAGTAAAAAGTACATTACGGATGAGATTTATAATAGCTAGCTGCACTGCACACACTGCACAGGTTATGTCAAATTGCCCCTACTATTACTACTCTGATGAAATGTACAGTGCATGGTGCATGTAAGCAAAAGTGTATACCTAATTGTTTTTGTATATTCAAGTTTCAATCCAATGGACACAAATTTTCAACCAGTAAACACAATAAAATTACTATTACTGATCAAGTGATCACTGACTGACCTTCAATCAGACAAGTAAACAATAATGTATATAGGTAACAATTAATTCGAAACTGCTTCATCACTATATCCAAACATTATGTATCTTGTATCTACGTAGTATTTTTGAGCTACACTGACTAGTAATAAAATGTTGGTATTTTCTTCTCACGCTAAGGAGTTCATATTGGACTATTAATTTCATTTTAATATTGATGATATTATAGCAATCTGGGCTAAAATCGTTTTAGCGTTTAGGTGGTGAAGTTACCAATTATGAAAATGATTCTAATGGATACATTCGTATCGTAAATGACGACAAAAGAGAAAAATTATTTGCATGCATTACGTACGCACTAGGCCAGGCACTAGCCAATGTGTTAAATAGGTACTCTCTTTGTATAAGAGGGCCTTATAGAGTGCGTCCATCTGTATCGGTAGAAATGTTCAGAATTTTAATGCCAGGGAGTAAGGTTCTTACTTTTATGCCCAGTAATATGACGCAAGACGTAATGATACGCATTTTGCAATGAAAGGAAAACACTCTCAAGTCAATATTAATTAATATTGAACAAAGATTGACAGAATTAATTTTTTTAACTGCGTATGTAGGTAGGTACCGATAAAGGAATCAGTTCGAGAGCTGAGATAAAACGGGTCGATAATCAATCAAAACCTTGCAGGTGTGAAGTGAAGGTGAGGAAGGTCCTTATCTCACCAACTGACATTTGTTTTAGTCATTGGTATATATTATTTAGTTTTTACATTTAGTGTCACATACTGTAATTAGATAACGGGGCCAAGTGTCGAGTCGATTGCCTACATCGATATAACAGTATCAATTCGAATAACAAGCCAGCTACAATGTTATGGATAACATAATTATATGCACATTATATACAGATATAGTGACAATGACAATTGTGATTATGATACAAAATGAAATGAAGTGTTTACATACATTCGACATATGGATCTCTGGAATATTGGATTTCGTTGGATACTTCTTTATTATAGGAATAATATTACTCTTATTGTACTATAAAGTATAGAGTTTTAATAAAACTTGAAAATCATATTTGACTTATTATAATAAATACGATCCAGTCGGAGCAAATCTTTAGCTGGACGTGGACACAGTACCAGCTCTAAAATGGAATTTGCTAGTAAGACTATCTTTATGGTGTATTAATAAAAGTTATTCCAACAATATTCTCTATCAATTTCACTTAAGCATTCTATAAAATATTCATGAATTGTATTAAATGATTGTTTATTTAGAATTCAAGGGACTTCCGGTAATAATTTCAATAATCTTAGGATTGGCTGCAGGGGCACCTTCTAATGATTCCCCCTACAGTAAGTCTGTAGATAATAATTATAAAATGGTTTGATAAAATGAAATTCACCAAAGATTTGTTAACAATTTTTTAGGGAATTTGCATTGCACATTTCTGAACAAAATATTTTACAAATCTGGGAAAGAAAATGTTTTTATTTGATTTACTAATTAATTTTGGGATTTAGTAAATCAAGATGACTGGCAAATGGCTCCGTTCGTGAAGCAAGATGCTGTGAATCCAATTCTAGGACCGAAGAACAACACGGAGTTTTTATGTTCTGTTCGGAATATAACTGTGAAATGGGAGTCGAAAGATATTTTCAACCCGACGGCATTGGTGAGAGATGGGAAGATTCATCTTCTGTACCGTGCGGAGGATGTGGAGGGAGAGTTCATGGGGACATCCCGAATCGGTTTGGCCACCAGTACAGACGGAGTGAATTTCATCCGAGAAACAACTCCGATTTTCTACCCGGACAATGACGGATTCCTGCGTTATGAATGGGAGGGCGGTTGCGAGGACCCGAGGATCGTGGAAACAGTCGGAGGCACCTACGTCATGACTTACACGGCCTACAATGGAAGTCTGGCTCTCCTGATGGTAGCCACTACGAAAGACTTGAGGACATGGACCAAGTACGGCCCTGTATTCAGAAACACCGAATTCTCAGAGCTGTGGTCCAAATCCGGGGCCATCGTCACTGTTTTGTGGAAGGATAAATTCATCGCGACAAGATTCAACGGTAATATCAAGATTATCTAACAAATTATATTTTTAATGTGAAATAGTTGATTAGAATACTTTCAAACTTTACTGGAAAAATGAGTTTCTGTAGACTAATGACAATTTCATTGCAATTCTTTCAAACAAACTAACCCAAAAATGATATTTTAATTTAATTTTGAAAAATTACTATTATTCTAATCTTTGGAATTATAGGCTTCTACTGGATGTATTGGGGAGATACGAATATCTACTTGGCCAAGTCCACTGATCTTGTGGATTGGACCCCAATCACCAATGAAACAGGACATTTGGTCCCGGTATTCGGACCCCGGGCTGGGTATTTCGACAGCGACCTGGTGGAACCTGGACCACAAGTCATTGCCAGGGACGATGGTATCATCATGATCTACAACAGCAGAAACCGGAAGGAGGGTGGAGATATCTCGCTGCCCGAAGGAACTTATTCTGCTGGACAAGTACTCTTCAGCCTGACGGATCCCCAGACTATCATCAATCGTTCCCAGAATTATTTCATGACCCCGGACAAAGATTATGAACAAACTGGACAAATCAACAATGTCGTATTTCTGGAAGGTCTTGTCTGCTACAAAGGCACGTGGTTTCTGTATTACGGGACTGCAGACTCCAAAATTGCGGCAGCTACTCGACAAGATAGATACTGTTTGTAAGATACTGTCTTGTAGTAAATATTATATGACGGGTTAAAAATGGAAAGTTTAAAAGTCATGACATTCTCATCTGGAATTGAATGCACAGGTACAATCGTATATTGATTTTTCAGCCAGTTTTATTGTAATATTACTATTTTGTTAAAATAAAAAATATCCACTGCAAAAATCTTCTCTTGAATGTTTTACTTGATTTATGGTACACAGATTTTAATATTATCTAGCTATAGATAGTATATTTGATCTTGCTGATAATAAAGTGCACAATTAATGTATATTAACCCCTTTCTAGGATTTTTGATGCATTTATTGAGATCAATAAGGATAATATTATTGTTAACTTGGTTTCAATGGACAATCCTCGAAATATTGCTTTATTTCATTGAACGTTTTACGATTACAGTACAAATTCACCATTAATGTCGATGAATTAAATTAAAAGCATAGTTTTGTATTAGAAAAATTCAGGACTTGCTCTAAAGAGAGAAAAGATGAGAGAAAAGAAAACGAAAAACTGTGGCATACCAGCTCCAGAACCATTTTCTGTGGTGGTTGATGGTTCTTCCTTGACGCAATATTTGTCTTCTCTAGTGGCAACAGCGATTTTAGAGTCGGCTGTTCCGTAATATAAAAACCATTTCCCTTTGTAGCAAACGAGTCCTTCGAGAAAGACGACATTAGCCACTTGTCCATTCTGCTCGTAATCTTTTTCTGGACGGAAAAAATAATTTTCTGTTCTACTCAAAACCTTGGCAGGGTCTGCAAGGTCAAAAAGAATTTGTCCGGCAGTATAAGTTCCTTTAGACATCTGAGGATCTCCGCCATTTTCACCGAGGTTCCGACTGTTGTATATCAAGAGAATGCCGTCATCCCGCACTAATGCCTGAGGACCCGGCTCAACTATATCACTGTCGAATTTATCTTCCCTTGGGCTGAATATAGGACGAAGTTCGCCCGAGTCATTGACAAGTGGTGTCCAATCAACAAGATCCGTGGATGTTGCCAGGAAAATATCCGATTCTCCCCAATACATCCAATATTTATTGTCTATTTTCTTGGCAACAAACCGGCTGTCCACTAATTGACTAACGACAGAGCCCGACTTTGACCACGTCTCAGAAAACTCGGTATTTCTGAAGACGGGACCATATTTCGTCCACGTCCTCAAGTCTTTCGTCGTCGCTACCATCAAGATAGCCAGACTTCCGTTGTAGGCCGTGTACATCATTACGTAAGTTCCGTCCTCGCTTTCCACGATCCTCGGATCTTCACAGCCCCCTTCCCATTCGTGAATAAGGAATTCATTCTTCGTCAGGGTAGAAAATTGGTTTCGTCTCCCGCACAAATTTCACCCCATCTTCACTGGTTGCCAAACCAATTCGGGAAGTTCCATTAGCCGAACCTTCGTAATCTTCTGCCCGGTACAGAAGATGAATCTTCCCATTTCTCACCAAAGCTGTTGGGTTGAAGATATCTTTGGCCTCCCAGCTTACAGGTACCTTCCGGACAGGACAATCAAAAGTTGTGCTGGTCTCTGCTCCCATTATCGGGTTCACAGCATCTTGCTTCTCAAATGGTGCCATTAACCAACTTTCATTTTCTTTACCTGTTTATCATTGAACAATTCTTAATTACGCCTACAATAGTCAGAACATAAAATCGCCTAAGTAGGGTTATCTTTTCATGTCTTAAAAAGATAGTGCTTTTAAGGTTCAGTCGGGGTTTTAACTTAAAATGTGGCATCATAACCAGAAAAATATTATAATTTTTATACTCAGTCTCACAGTGCACCTCAAACATATCGAAAATGTCAAAAACATTTGATGGGATTGACATAATTAATTTTTTCAAAAAACAAAATATTACAACTACGTACTTTGGCTGTCAATAGCCTCGCATGTGAATAACTTATGAATGATGTTAGAGAGAAAGTCCGTGTTTCGGCAAGGAATATTATAGACGCCTAAAGGATTATTTTTAAAGGTCAATTATTTTTGAGTTATGTATGCTACCCCGAGTGAAAATTAAAAATTTCAAAAATGGTCCTGGTATGCACACTGTATAAATACTAGGTGCTAGCACGAAGACCACGTTATGTTGCATTTCAAATCAAACCATCCTTAATGAATGGCATATCTAGCACAATCATTATTTACAACCGAAAATGAAAAGCGAATCCCTTAAATTGAATTTATTGCATTTCAGCATAATTTCTCCAAATCACTTACCATCATCGACACCTTCCGTAAGACTTGAGCCTAAAATAGTAGTTACTATTAAAAATTCCACGACTCCGCGTGCCAATCTTCCTGAAAAGTGTAAAAGGGGTAATAAGACAATTTGTAACCATTTTGCTTTTGCTGGTAGCACTATTCGATAGTAACTCTGCAGTGGTTTTGTGTAAGTGTATGTAGTGATGTTAGGAATTAGGATTAAGAGACTGCGCCAACTGTATTGATGGCTAAAAAACTTCTATGGTTTATTATTAAGAAAGAGAAAGGTGTTCAAAATTGTTGCTTACTTGTGGATCTCATTTTGGACAGCGGATTTTATTAGACTAGAAATAATTAAATGTAAACAATAATATACCCAGAAGCACACCCACCCACTAACTTGTTAATCTAGGCAATACGATACGACCCTCTTCAGCTCCCTACAAATGAGGTAAATAAGTAACCACAGAAAATAAGTGTGTCATAAAACACTAAATTGATTTGAACATGATTGTGTAATTTTCTAGGTATTGTATCTGTAATTGCGAAGATTTAAGAGTATTGGGAGTAGGAGCTGTTGAAATGACTTTGATTATCGTGATAAGTTATAATGGACATTGATTTAATCAGCTCTTTTAGTAATTAGTTTTATTGGAGCGATTTAAATGGCCTCCCTCGGTCATGTTTCTGTCAAAACTGTCAATTCAAAACAATGCCCTATACAATTATTTTCGCCTGTTTTGTTTGATTCATTGCTAATTATAATTAGTAAGTTATTATACCAATCTCATCGCTTATTTAGTATACTGTAATTACTACAGGTAAGTTTCAATACTTTAAATAACAATGCTTACTCCTTTTTCAAGTACTACTATGTACAAAACACTTGACTGTAAAAATGGACTTGACTTAGGTATGCACCTGAAACATACCGGAAACGGGATACTTACTAAATAACTACACAACCTAATTCGGAAGAAATTTTGTATCATTGGATTATTTTTATAGGTCTTTGCGTATTTATTTTTGAGGGAACAGTTTCCACAACAGGATGCAGCTGTATATAGGCATATTACTAGGTAGCAAGATATTGAAGATTAAGAGGTTAAAAATGCAGAAAGAAATAAGATTATGTAACTTCCGGTTGGGTTTGGGCAGAATCGCATGTCATGAGAAATTAAAATGAATAGCAACTTAGGGACATTTATTGTGCTAAGGATGTGAAAACTCAGAATTANTTGGGCAGAATCGCATGTCATGAGAAATTAAAATGAATAGCAACTTAGGGACATTTATTGTGCTAAGGATGTGAAAACTCAGAATTAGTAAATGAAATTTCCCATTACTCTTACACAAATGTGTCATAAATTTCTACATAAATGAAAAATGATTTAGTGCATTATTAGGTCATAAAAGATGTCTGAGTGTGTTATCCGTTTTCTTGAAATAGGTTCCTGTAGATGAAAGTGTCTTTAGTGGGTTAAAATATATGATGGAATGATGAGTTGAATTTAGGATGTAAGTAAGCTATATGGATGATAATGTAGGCATAGTTCTGGCGTGAATGGATGTTTGTATTGTATGCGATGATGTGACACGGAATTGTAGATAAAATAAGCTGGTCGTTTTGTGTAGTTGTTGTAGTGCATTGTGTAGAGAAGAATGAAGAGGAGACTGTGTGCTGGGTGGATAGAGTCGTAAAGTCATTTTGGTAGTCATCATGTGCAAAGTCTGTTTGTGTATCGGTGAATTAGTGGTTTGCCTTGGTTTAGTTTGCGAATCGATTAGCTATCTATGCAGCAGACAGATGCAGAGCAGAGTTTTCTGTTCTGTCGGTGGGTTTCACTTACAGAGACTTATCTTATGTGCATAAGTATAATAATGTTGAAGATATTATGTTATTATTGTATAGTGTTATGTGTCTATATATAAGTATAGAGTGTATAATATATATTATTACATACAGATAGGTGAAGTGATCTATGTCTGTGATGTATGCATTCGGGCAATTCCTTCGGTTCGGTGTCTGTCTGCTGAAGAGTGACTTCTCTGCTCACTCAACTCTAGCCAACTGAACTGACTTCGTCTTCGGCCTTTTTCGCCAACTTTTCGTGAAATGTCTGGCTGGGCTGCTAATGTTGCTAGAGTTATTTCTGCGTGCCGTGCCTAGTCCGTATGCTTAGTCCTCCCTCCTTTCCTCTTCTGAAATGTGCATATGCTTCTCTCCGACTTGTAAGTGGGCATGGGAATCTTTGGCAATTGTCCACAACCTGCTCCTTCAGCTTTGCTTACCGTTTAGCTCACCCATTCCATGCAAACACTTATTTACATACAAACACACACGAACTTTAGTCGTATTTTCACTCTGACCAACCTCGTTCGTTGAGCTCAAGTCTTATTCCCTGCCATTATATACTGTATTACTAAAAATTATACTCATAATAATTACATAGGTAGGTAGGTAGAGTCTGAAGTCTTCAAAAGTCCATGATCTTTATGCAATTCCTTAATACAGAGGCATTCGTAACTATTTATGACAATTCCCACACCAGTTTACTCCCTTAATCGAAAGAGGATAAAGACAATAAAGTATTTCTGACCTTGGAATGAAGATTCATTGAATTTATCTTAAGTCCCTGATGACTACCTTGCGGTACTCCACACTTTCAAATAGGACCTCGACCATTGTGTAGTTGCAGTCATACATGATATCATCCTTAAATTATTTATAGTTGACCGTGTACTTCTAGAATGAATATTAGGGCTCATCTGCCGATCTCTGTAAATGAATCCCTCCCGTTCCATCCTGTCGTAAGCAGACGGGAGATCACTACATATTTTGATGGAGATTCAAATGCAAGTATTATCTTGTAGTACTTGACTTCAAGTAGCTACAGATAGCTAGGCCAGATGCAGAAAAAGATGCAACAAGTTTATCCAAATGTGTAAGTGGAGTGAGAGCAGAGAGCTCTGCTCTTCTGTCTGTCTGCCACAGACTTACTTCTACTCTACCACATTTCCTACATTATTCTGTGCACACTAAGTAGAGTAGTAGAGTACAAATCTGCTAAGGACGTGTTGTGGTTTGGTGTACTTTCGTTTGATTTCTCTATTCCTCACTTGTTGTCTACTTTTCAGAAAATAAAGAGAGCTGTCTATGTCTTGATTCTTCTTCGTGTCTGACACTGAAGAATCACCATTGTATTCTCTAGTCTCTTCAGACACAACTTACCAAAACGTTCATCTATACTCCTTAGTCCACGGAGGAGTCAACAAAAAGAAGCCCACAATCACACAACAAACATATTTAACAAGTAAGTTAGCAGGAGTCTCTCTACACTCACTCTTCGGCCCTCGACACATAACATAACTCATTGTTGCTACCTCTCCTGACTTACTCTATTTAAATACTCCACAGGATATATATTTACTATATACCTAAATGTATAGTTCGAATTGTCCTCAAGATGTGGATACGCAGACACACACTCTCAACTCAAGTGTTTGTTCCTTCTCGAGCTATAGACTGATGCAGGAGACACAATTACACACAGATACAGGAAAATAGAACTAACCTTTTAAGTGTCAGTTGGCAAACAATAATTATGCAAATCCTCGAATACATGTTACAGGGAATTTGTTCTCCGAATTACACTACATACACCCTGTTTAAAAACATTCATTCTCTGGGTAATTCTCTAGCTTCTTAGTTCACTCTGCAAACCTATTCTTTCACTTAACTCTCCTATTTAAATCTTCATATAGAAAATACATAATTTTTCTAAATAATACTTTCATTTATAGATTTAATGTCCAAAAGCATCAATTTTACAGAATAACTTTCATAATCAATCTGCATTTTGACCTATGCTTAAAGTTATTTAATTTACAAATTTGTAATTCTTTAATCATGAATGGCATCGGTGATAAAAGTTCAAAGTAACAGTGAAGTCAGAGATATGCATTGAAAGAAATTGTGTTGGTACAGTTGGTAGCTGGGACATTTGATTGTAGATCCCTCTGACAGAAGATGAAACGATGTGGCATGAAAGAATATTATTTGGGTAAACCTTGTAATAAAAAGTTTGATAGTCTCTCATTAGAAAGCGATATATTTGTGCGATAAAATGAATAATAGAAAGAGAGAGGTTGGAGCTATAAATTCAGTGGGGAGAAACATAGTTTAATGGGTAGGTAATAGTTATTTTTATTGGAGAAAAGCGTTGATACAGATGTAAATACATGCATCTTGTGCTGTTTGTTTCTTTCTTAGCGCCTTTGTGTGGAGTGAATTCTCATCTCTTGACTTGACTCCCCTATGACTCTCAACCAATCAGTTGACTTTGTGACATAATGAAACATAGACAGTAGAAAAGAACATCTCATCGCAATGCAATAGAATAGAATCTCACCAGCGAAAGAAAACCATTCAACCAAACCATTATTTACATGTATAACACTATAACTACCTACACTACCCACTCTTAATAAGCTACTATAGCTATGCTACACAATTCATCCACATCTAAAATAATTTGCATAGCACACACCGTAAATCCCTGATTACTTTAGCAGACACTTTTACAACAATAATTATTATTTTATAGAATGTATTATGATTCTATACTGTGTAAGAAAACAGCTACTGACCCCTGTTCGAAAGAAAAGACGACTGGCCATTTATTCGTTTATATAAGCTTTATAGGTCAATTTCTAAAGTTAGCAAATAGTACATAAATAACTAACTAATAGCTACCTGTTTTAGATTATTTAAAAATACAAAAAATAAATCAGAGCCAAACGAAATGAAATGTTAATCTGGAATTGGGAATGATTTGAGAGAATATAGCCCAGAGGCTGAATGTGAGGAATACGGTATGTGTGAGTGTATAGGTATATGTATATAATATTATTGTAAAGGCATTACTGACTAGTAGGTAAATGGTCTCGGTATAATGTGTTACACTGTTAGTGGGACAAATATATTATTTTCAGTATCTAATCTTGAATATCTAGTAGTTTGTGCAGTTTGGTGCGGTGATTCCAAATTCCAATTATCTGCTAAAGACTTTCCTTGTTCTTTGGCTGTTTGTGGACTGGATCCGATTGGCTTGCCTCCTCAACTAATTATTTTGAACCACCATGTCACATTCACATTGCTCTCTCACTCTCCTGTAGATAGACTCATGTAGAGTGTCTTTCTGTGCTACGACCCTCACTCAACAGAAGAGTACTAGTACCAGCACTACAACAGAGAAATACAGTATAGCAGTGCATGCTCATAATTTAATCCGAAAATCCGAATTATCGTGTACCACAAACCCAACTCACGCTAAAACAATGCGTGCCCACAAATAAACAATTTCTTTTCCGAGTTACGCACTCACCTTGTGCTGAGCAGTGCAAAAAGTCATTTTGGTCAATACTTCCTTGACAGTTTGAAAAATGTCAACGGGAAACAAGAATTAATCATCATGGAACTTACGTCCTCCTACTCACAGTCACAAACCCCAAAAACAGACTACCTACTTGAAATTATTTTTCCTACACTCACCTGTACACACTACTGACAGAAAATTGACTCTGCAGAGAGCGTTCTGTCTTTTTGTGCACATGAGTTATAATATTCCAGAAAAAGTCAACTTGAGTAATAATAAGTATTTCCAGTACAAAAACTAGTATTTATTTATTCTGTCTGAAATGTGTGTGTGTAACAAGTAAGGGAACTATCATTTCCGGAAATATACATAAAAATTACTATAATATAAAAGTTTCTAATGTGTACCCGGAATGATGCCGTCCTCAGTTGTCAATTGACGAACTGTAACAAACAAGTGGAAAAGTGATTGTAATGAAATTATAATGAAAGGCTCAACTCCGAAAATTCATTTCGACATATTTTTGAAATCTTCTGATTTTTGTTGAATATTTCATGCAGCGGAAAAGTGTCAAGTGCTCATTTATGAATCAAAAGTTTGCCACAGTTTTCTATGCACCATTTTAGATAGTTTCAAATTGCGGTTGTGATTCCTTTCTACTAGCAATTTACGTGCAAATATATGATTTCTGCCCTAATTCTACCTATATATTCAGTGGTATATTTAACTTTTTCAATCAGACAGAAAAGAGATGAAAGAAAGTGAATCTAAGAGAATAAGAGAACAAGCCATGCCAATTATTCAAATCACAACTATCCAAATATTATAAAGTCTAGCCAACTTTGTTAAGGTTCGCATGAGTTTTTAACGAATGCAAAAATGTACATACTATACTATATACTAGGCCCCCAGTACTGTTCAGAATTTCGAAATGTTTAGGCACCAATATTTGGTTTAATTTCGAAAGATGCTAACCCAGAGTGGAGTTTTGCGCATTTAGGAAGTTAGTCCACCGCATACATACAAACATGTGCACAAAATTATATTTTTATTATATAGGGATGGATTGAAATGAAATGTCTTCACGATAAAATTATAAAAATTCTCATTTGCATATAATAAGTAATATAGAAAACCAAGTTTATCAGGGACAGAGGTCAAAAATTGAGGTTATTATGAGATATTTATACTGCCATCAAATTAAATTAGATTCTGTAGTACAAAAAAGAAAAGAACTTAAATGCATTACAAACTCTAGTCTGTACTCTACATAAAAGCAGTTTTTTATGTCAATACTTGCCCATCAAGAGTTAACTACTTTTTTCGCTATACAAATTTTCAAAAATTAAGCAGAAAAGTTTTTTCAATCATAGAAGTAATAGAAGTTTCATCCTCGTTGTGCTTAAACCATATTTAATGTATGGAATACATCTCCATCCTAGTCTTAATAGTAAAAGTTTTAGTTATCATTTAGGAATGAAGTATCAATTGGCAGGGTGTACCATACTTATTAATTAGGATGTATTGGCCTCTAGAAAATTAATTTTTATATACAAAGAAAATTCTGAAGTGTAGGTTTAGGAAATCCATTTGGATCTACACGTGTCTTATTAAAACAGGAGACGCAGAGTTAAAGTGAGTGAGGAAAATTGAAACGATTGTTTAGTGATCAAGTTTACTATTGGCTACCTAAGCATGTAGGTCAATGTCATTCTGCAGATGGCAATTTTCACAATGTGGCTCAAAGTACTTTCCGTGAAACCAAAACTATACTCTGATTTCATTTGTGCTCCATCGCCGTATAGCGTTGTAATATAACCTATTAACCTATTCAATTCTGAAATCCACGAGTTATTCACACAATCATTATTACATATTTCACTCCAACTTCAGGGAGCTGTGTGCCAACTAGCGTGGAAAGTAGAGGGAATGTAGATTTTGGATATCCTAAAATTATTTTTCAAAAATTCATAAATGATCAAAACAGATTAAATATCAGAATTGAAAATGTGAAGGGTGAAAAGCGGAGAAAGTGGAAGAGAAAGCCAGAGTGAAGATGAGTGTGCAAAATTCTGT
>JABASH010001347.1:0-27184 GCA_019776445.1 Tomocerus maximus | reverse complement strand
TACAAGACAGTGGCAGTCGCGATCATAGTAAACATATGTACTTACTTCACTTACACGGGAAAATGGACAATAATAATAAATATTTACATTTTTCATTAAGTTTATTACTTTTTTAACGATTAAATAGCACTTAATGCAGAGTAATAGTAGGGTACTTCTTTGAAACTGGAGTTGACTTAGGACATTTAATTACAGAGCGGACTAGAGTCCTATTTTACATATAAGTATGTTAATAGTAAGCCATAAGTTGGGAATAGCGTAATAAGTACCCTTATTATGGCAAAAATTGTCAAAATATGAAATGAGGTGAGGAATGGAATTTATGTTCTGTTGTTCAAGAGTATTTGCATGATAATACATGTAAAAATGAATATCTAAGTGTTCTTAAGAATGGCAATACCTAATAAAATTCTATAAAAGTCTGAGCTAAGCGGGAGATCACTTTTACTTTGCTCATTTCAATTCTATGGGTCGAATACTGACTGGGAATATCAATTTTATCATTGTAGACGGAGATACAGACGGTTGTTGCGTAATTATTACTGAACCGCACCTGTGCTTATTGCATTACTATCCTTTGTTAGGCATTCCGACGGTCATACATGACTGCATTGCGATGATATTAATAAGTGGGTTTAAGTATTGAGGAATTGCATTCAAATGAATGATACACAAATAAGTACTTAATAATGTTATGCTTTATGCCTCAGGTAGTAAAAACAGTAATGCCAACAGAAGGAAATAATCTCTCCCTTCGATAATTCTACTTTTGATTTGTTCAATTTCCTTAATTATGAGTATGTTTGTCTGAATTGTTAATTGTGAAAAATCTTCTCTTCATCAAGTAAGCATAGAGTACTTATTGATTCAACATCTTCATTTTTTCATAATCTGTCTGTAATTACCTAGCATCTGCAAATCTATTGATAGTCGAGTCAAAAATGATTGTTCAAGAGATCTTAGTTAGTTAGTCATGTTGTGAGCACCCAGGATGCAGAAAAGGTTTTCTGATCAAAACATATGATAATTGTCTTTCTGTTTCGTACAGCAATCAGTAGGCATTTTATTTAGCTGCTAAGGTCATTTCATTTCCTTCCAGGATGTGCAACCATCTGAGACAGCTAAACGCATGTTACTTTGTCCTACTTTATCAATATCTTAGCTATGATAACAATTTATACATTTTTTACAACAATACTTATTATTAAAACTGTATTTAGGTCACTTTTTCTAAATTGAAACAGATCTCCCTTTTATCAACCCTGTCGTCCTTCAATATACACCACCGGAGTTTCTTAGGGTCTAATCAGCACATGGTGCTAAATTTAAATTGAAAAAAAGTTAGCCAAGGTTGCTACTAAATGTGTGACTATTATTATCCTTTAAGTATAGCAACTCGACACTTGTACTGCGTAGTCGGAACATGAGCACGTAGTACAGGTAATTTTACTGTATGATTTTAAAGAAAAATGCACATGTACCTCCAATGAATTAACTTTCAACCTTTCCAAAAGGCATGGGTATCTAAAATGCTGTCTTCAGCATGTTCCACATTTCCGATCTATCCATTAGACATCAGTTAACTTGGATCTATCCATTTATTTTATGACTTTAATAATATGAGAATTATAAAGAATAATCAACTCCAGTATTACCAATAGTCGTTCTTTCGGGATCAGAATTGTCCTACACAATGAAATTGTGNCCAATAGTCGTTCTTTCGGGATCAGAATTGTCCTACACAATGAAATTGTGCATTGTAGAATGATCAATGCAGTTAAACAACTTACGCAATTTTGTGCATGCTGAGGTTTACATTGAATCTCTTCCCATGATTATCATTGACCTGCAGGTCTTTGCTACAAGTATATATTTTGTAGCATAATGGTTGATGTAGCAAATTAGAAGACATTTACAAGCTCATCTCATAAAACCTTAGTGTCATCATTAAGTAATTACTATTGTAATTTTCAATTACATTGAATTTTTGTAATGGAAAACAAATAGCATTGACATACAAATAAATTGGCTCTTCCCATTAGTCTGTCTGCATCTTTAATGTGTGGCTGTAGTCGAATTTGCATAGAGAAACAAGTAATATGGTTGTATGCGGCTGGGAATTACAATAATTTGTTTGATGTACAAGGGCTCATTCATGTTCAATTATTGTCTTGTAGAAACAAAGAGCAGACATGAAAAAGTAAATTGAGTGTTTATAAGCTACAATGATACATACTTTACAGTAAGTACACCTTGTCATACAATACTACAATGAAAATTAGCATGATACTTTAATTGAGCTTGTAAATGACTTTATCCTGTGCATCTTCACAATTTCTCCGGCAATAATAAGCACACTTTAGCTAGCTGTGACCAATTATGCAACATTAATTCATCTTTATTACAGCAATGAAATATTTAAGCTGTCTTCACTGGAGACTCCTTAAATGGCTCTTATCCTTCCTCTGCTCATCCCATATTAGTATATAAAACTAACATTTTTGCAGAATAATCACAATTTCATTCATCACCTTGCACAAATTATAGGCGTCCTCTTTTGTGCATGTTCGTTAGTTCACTGTGTGGTAGAGGCTATAAATTCTCACGTTATAAATTCACTCTAGACGTGACTTACCTCATTAATATTTATGAATGAATAGTTCTTTGTAACGTTATCTCTAATATTTATGTTTACTTGTCCCATTCAGCAAAAAATAAGCATAATTTTCATAAAAGATACACTTCTTACCATTTTTCACTCCTAGGGTTATTCATTCGCCTTAATTTTTATGTAACTATCAAAAGTAGCATTAAATATGGCCCAAATGTTGAAATTTTAAGTATAAATCCTAACAAGACTAATTAGAATACCAACAATTACAAGAGTATAGCAAATCGGAACGGGAAAACCTAACCAGTAAGGAATTGTGCATTAAATTGATCCAGCTATAAATAGTAAAAAGCTCCAACTCCAAACGTTTATAAATTGCTTCTGGTAAAATGCTAATTCAAAAATAAAATTCAATATGAACCACAAAAGATTGAAAGTAATAGATTTACGATCACCGATTGAAATTACAGTGCTGGAGTTGATAATAAACTAATAAATTGGATTATTTAAATACTACCAGTATAAAAGTACATGTAATTTAGTGACACCTACCTCCTCACGTTTCTCTCAGACGCATAAAATAAGCTACTTGGTTACTTTACAAGTTTGCAAGTGATGTGTATAGCCACAATAGTATTAGCAGATGAATTGTAAACGCACATATGCAAATGAAGTAACCTTACAACTGAAAAAAGTAAAAACATTGAACATGAAACATAAATCATGATAGATGTAATTTCTACGGGTGCCAACAAAGCATAAAAAGGGTAAATACACCTTATAGAGAAGACAATACCAAACACAACCACAGTACACAAAAGAATAAGATAATCTCTAGTAATTTTCCTTTCGCATGTCGGAATCATAAGAAAGTCATTGTCTTTTGGTATTTGAAGACGCAACATTGCATTGTAGAAATTAATCAAGCCATACAGTACATTTAATATTGTGGAGGATATTACTATGAGCCTACCAGAAGCAATAGGCATAAAACCCACATTTATACTAACAATAATAATTGTATGTAATTAGTTCCCATTTGAGATTGCTCATTGAAGCCTATCGGCAGAAAACATGTCCCATTAGCAAATTAACAGGGCTGGATTAGCAATCACAATTGCAATCTGTTGGCGTAAGGAACAAATTCTTAAAGTGTTTTCTTGCTTATCTCACCGTGAATCACTGCAGGCTAATTCCTTGTGCACACAGTATGTTAAATACTACATTAGCCACTTGTGTACTTGCCGTGACAAAGGTCAAAGTCTTTTCTTTCGTTTGCATATCAGAATCTGCTACAATATTTAGGTTTGTTCATTGAAAGAGTCATTACAGACGAAATTATTATCTTATTACAGACACGAATGAGTAAATTCAACTTTTGATATCAAGTACGTTTACACACATCTTAGAATCATCATACCAATATTGGATGATAAAATATCGATAAAATTGGCCAATAATTCTCAATATAAAACATAATAAACACAATGAAGATGAATTTACCATTTTATGATCTATTCTTGAAAAGAGAATGCTCTTATCCTATTATTTTCTACACATTTCCAAATCAAGTTAACCTAAACAAATTCCTATACGGACGCATGTGTAAATCAATAGGATGGAAATTCTCATGCAAAACCTTCATGCACAAGGCAATCCTTCATTATTTTTTACTCATCTCTCTCCATACGCAAACTGGCCCGTTTCTTCATTAAAAATCAGCACCCTTACAGAAAATAGATTGTAGATACATAGTCTCCTACGCGTAAACACTTCATTCCCATAAATATCAATCCCATCTAATTTAGGAAGAAAAAGATTGTTCTTAAGAAAATTTAAATAAAGTACAAAAGCTTTCAGGTACTTAAGAAAATTATAGCTTAGTAAACACTACTTACCTTTTCCAAGTGTTCTACAATTTTTCTGATATCAGAATTCCTCATCTAACACCTTTTAATAAATAGAGACAAGGCTAAGGCCAGCTGGTAAGGTAATCACATTATGCATATGGAGGTTCATGCAGAGTTAAGAATAAATATCTACCTTAACAATTAAAATCTGACTGTGTTTTAAATTACTATCTGATCAAAGACACGACAATATATCAAGTACACCTTATAGGAAAATGCATTATCTCAGTGTGTAAATGGAAATTACAGATATTAATCCAGAAATTATAAATATATTTTTTTTCGCGAGATATTCTTAATTTACTGTAACTACTACTTGTGTCTATAAATTTTATAGTGTATGAAAGAGAGAGAATAGAGTGGTATGGCATATGACATTGAATTGATTGAATTGCCATAATATAAATGCATATAATAATGGCAGTATACCTACGTATTAAGAATGTTTGGACTTGAATCACTCTTTGAAATGACATTGAATTGGGAATTGCTGTACGTAGAATCAGTTCCTTCACAATGAGAACAATCACAATGTTCACAGTTTCACAGTGCGAAAGGTGCAGTTAAGTCTCATAGGCCTGATGCACAGACTGATTAATTAAAATTTATGACTTGGCTATGTGTACGTGAGCTTAAACCATTCTTGCAGAACCTATGATAAATAATAACATGAAGTGGATATCGCGACAAAAAATATTACGTCAAATAACCAAGATGCTATTAGTAGCTTTCCTTACCTCATTGTCAGTCTGCTAATTGCAATGTAGTTGAAAGGGGTTATCATGTACATGGACAATTAAGTCTGATTTTGCAAAAAAGGAAGATTTTTATTGCACTGAACCATGAAATAACCAAAATATACCCACACAATCAAAGGGTAAGGCTCATTTTTACATTCTCTCTGTTCCTATACACTAATGATTTAAAATCAAAACGCATACTTACCTACCCATCATTACTGTCTGTATATTTACAGTTTCTTTTATAGCACATTTTTATTTAGAAAAAAATTATGATTGCAAATGTCACAGACACAATAGTAGAATAGTAACAAATTGTAATATAGGTAAGTAAAGTCAAGGAAAACAACTTTGTTTTCTTTCCAATAAACAGCCAATTGCCAATAAATATCGAGGGATGCGTGGCTCACTTTGCTTCACGTAGCTATCTTTATCTTTATATCGTAGGAGGTTGTTTCAGGTAGGTTTTTCTTAATGGCTTTAGTAGGCATTCATCCTTTCTACACTTTTATCTATTCACTCCAACCAATTCAAATCATGTCAGCTTATCCGGCGGTCCTAACCACATCTTTTTTAGTATTTTTGCAAAACAAATGTAATTAAAACTAAATCCAATTGAATAAATTCACATAATATATCAAAGCATCTTAAGTTATAAACATTTAAATGGGGAATTCTTGTTTCTGTTTTTTAAAAGCTGAATATTCTATCAAAGAATAAATCGCATTGGTAATTAAAATTGCAAAAAATACTTCCTTGAAGAGATGTCATAAATCTTGGTATACAGATAGTTTGTAAGTTAGTTTGTTGCATTTGAAATTGCATCTAAATGATTATTTGTAATGTTTGTGTAGGTTCTTCAAAGATATTTTATGCACTGAAACGATTATTGTGTTCTTGTTGCAACTGCATTCTTTTGTGGATATGTAATAGTAAATGGTATTGTAAGTGTGTCTTATATAAGATGAAATGCATTAATTTTATTGCAGTACTGATGCAATGGTCAATGCAGTAATTTCCATACGCCCTAGCCTCAAGCGTGTTTTTCTGTTGATCCGTCTCAGCCAGCATTACAATGGCTAAACCTTTCTTTGTATCACCTTTTCGAGCAAAACACATTTGATCTGTGAACTGCGTCTTATGCTGACAAGCAGAGAGAAATGGAATTAACCGTTTAATATCATGTTATTACCTATTGACACATGTAATGCAAAAAAGGATACTATTATAAACCATATTCTACAAAAGGATAATGCAATTTACAACTATAATATTTTATACTGTGTGCTATATACATTTGGATAGAGTAACAAAAGATACTACATGTACATGCAGTCAAATATTTTAGTAATACTTGGAGCATTTAGTATCTTTACTTTGAACTGAATGAATCCACCTTTCAGATCGTTTTTTATTTACTCATTGCCGCTACCTGACAGTTTCAATATATCCATATCACGATCCATTTTAACAGTTCCGATATGTGTACACATGTTATCCTCTATTATTTTGTTTATAGAAATGCATCTATGAAATATGTTTTTAATTTTACACATTAATATTTCGGTTGCTCAAGATATGTTTACAACTTGGGGTAAACTAAATTCTTCAATCTGAATATGCAATCAGGTTCTATATACACGATTACTATATTCGTCTTGATTATCTACGGCTACGTATTTCTAATCTTCTAAGTTATAATTATAAATAATTTCTTTCGATTCGATATGCATTGCAACAGAAAGGGTTACTAATTATACTATAGTCATGTAATAGCTGTCATATCAATCTCAACATTACCCAGATCAGAATATTGGAGCGATTGTCTAAATGAAAAGTGGATGAATCAAGATACGATCATCTATTGCATAAAACAAAGCTGAAAATCAAATGGAATTGATTACCGATACAGCATTATTAAATACATTGTTAATTACACTGCCATTACATTTTGAGTCAATATCTTGATTATCTAGAATATTCTCCCGTTTTTCATGTTTATAACATTGATACACATAAAAAGATTCTCGATGCAGAAGTGATCTTGTCGACTGCGGTTTGTCATTGTGACTGTCGTGCCTTGCTTCTGTAAAGTTTGAAGCGTGCAAAGTAAAAGGGAACTCTTTTTAATGTATCTCTTCCATTACAGCATTGCATTAGAATACACTAAATTACTACCACACTACACCGTGCGAGTAGGAATCTGGGATTGCAGTCATTTTTTCCCATCCTCATAAAATCCAAAGAGTTATTACGCTATTGGCAAATTAGAAGCAGTCAATTAATCCACATCTATTCCATTGTAAAAGTGACAGGTTAGCGTATGCATTAATGTTAATATACTGTTTACTTTTACATTTACCGATCCTCTATTTATGTACAAATAATATGAGCACGCTGTACATGCCTTAGGACTTCAATTACATATTATAGGTGCTTAAAGTAAATGGATAATATACCTAACTACTAGGTTACCTCTACATGTCGAAACTAGGCTTCGGATATGTATTTTTGTTATATGCATTTTTGTTATGTAGTATTGATCTGCCATTTCCAGAATTTCTTCATTTAGCGCTACTCTTCTTAGTAGGCCATCTTCCAGAAGGCACTGCACTCTCTATTTCGTTTAATAGAAATTGGGGTTCACTCAGAATCGCATGGTCTTTCTGTTGCTATTATTTTTCTTGACATGAAGTTAATAATTAAAAAGTTATTGAAGACCAAAGTGTCATTTAGTCATTTACCAGAGATGTTTTTCACCTTTTTTCGCCCCTTAAACGTTTTACCTAGTTGTCGTTGTTTTGTTAATAATAATTCTTAATCAATTTTTACGTAATCGCATGGTCTTTTGACAGGTGTTTACTTCGTTTGAATAACTCAAACCGTCTGGAAGTTATTTGGGGTCAAAGTGTGAATCATTCATTCTGAGACATACTGTATTTGACAAATTTTCTAATTATTAATGATATTTTAAATTCCATAATTCCTCCAATCCAAAGTTTTTGTTAAGAATGTAAGTTAACATTTTAATATGCAGAAAAAATGGTCAAAAATTGTAGAATATTTTGATGAAATCTTGTTTCATCAAAATATTTCATATAAACTAGCGTTACAAGAAACGACGCCAATTTAGTATAGGGTTGAAAGTTTCCAATATTGTATTAGTTTTATTTGACAGATATATGAACTTCTGGTAAACTGAGACTCCTTCTACTACATACTACTACACCGAAAGTTCATACTTTAAATATTGTAATTTATAGCTAACTATTTTTGGTATAACCCATATATGTATGTAAGGGTAGTTGTTTAATGGACAGAAATGTATTTAAGCGCTATATTTGCACTTACATGTACATCACATGCACATAAAATTGCATCACATGCACATAAAATTGAAAGACAGTCTCATTGTAAACTGTACTTGAATGATTAAAGTAGACTTCTAGCAAGGGCTATTTTATGTTCCGGACCCTTTATGCCACTTTCGGATTGCCAAAACTTTTTCAATGTCAGCACTTTTTGTCAACATATAAAACTTTTTGTCAACACGCGGGTTTGAGAAGATTAGGTTATAGTAAGGTAAGTGTACAGAAAGAAGTAAATGTAAAGAGTAATAAAGTAAATGTACTTCCCATGACCCAAAATCTAATAAAGTAATACCCAGCATGGCTTTAGAAGGTCTATCATGCAAAATACAAAATAATACAATTCCAATATAAATTAATCCGAAATTTTTTATATGAAGATATGAGGTAGGTACATTGTTTTTTAATATTGAACCATGCAATCGCAAATTTTTAAATTTTGAAGCTTATTGCTTAAATTAAATGTCCGACCTCTGGTAACAGCGTAACATTTTTGGTGTGGTATGCATACGAAGCGGTTTCCATTTCATTCTTTTGAATTCAGGTGCCCGTTTACTAGGATTGGCTATTAATCGTAAGTGGAAACTGTTGCAGAACTGCAAGTAACTGTCTGTAGGTACAATTCAGACAGAATGAAGTCATACGAGTTATCAATACATCTAAGAATGGATTATAGTGGAGTTAAGTGAACAAAAATAGTGTATAAGTATTTAGTAGAAAGAGATACGTTCCTATTTACGAGTTATCCAACACCACATCGCATCAGACAACATTGCGTTACAATTTTAAGTACAATATCAAAGACAATAATCTTGTTTGCCCATAGCTGTCTTGTCCTTTCATGTCAAGTCTAACTAAGTAGCCAAATGAAGTCGTGGAGTCATTCAGTTCAGTTAAAGCTAACTAACTAAATGGATTGCTCTCATTAAAATATTGCCATTTCGAAGTTCGAACCAGTTATTTTGGTAAAACGTGTCACGAAATCTGTGGATTTAACTTTATGAGGTTTCGATTAGGTTGAAATGATTTGACGCGACTTGGGAAATACTGCTCTCTTTGTAACATTGAAATCGTACCTGCTACGTGTAGTCATGTTAATAAGTAAATAAAGATTTGAAAGCTCTGAATGAATTTGCCAAAATTGATAGCGAGCAGAGTAAATCGTACTCCACCTTTTTTATACGAGTCAACTGAGACTTGGCGGGGGGTAAACTGGCAAACTTTTATATGCATATAATTTTAGTGCATATCATGAAGTATGAATGAATTATAAAATAGTATCCGCAGAGAGTATCGAGTACAAAAAGGACACTATTCTTCATCAATAAAAATTCAAACCAACCCAAATGGTCAGTTGAAAGCATATGTATGTGAAAGAAAGTCCTATTGTGCAAATTTCCTATAATGATCTAATTGTTGTTAAATTTTTAACTATATTGCATTCCGCGATTAACTGAAATCCGACCTTCACTTTTCTGCGTTTGTAATTGGGTCGAGTGGATGCGATGAAAGAAAACTTGAACCGGCCATGATTACTACAAAGATAACTGTATTCTCGTCGCGTCTGGATTATATAATATTGTGTGCCATTCCATCGTGTGAAATTAACATATTTACAACTCCAATTTCTTTGTACAGATGCGTGCCTATAATTTGCTGAGTCTTCATACAGATAGCACATTTCCACATATGGAAAGAATTTATTACATCCATACGTTTACACTTATTTGCATTCGGTTGCATGAGACTATCCACTCACGGCAGTATCATACATAGTATCAAAGGAGCTACTGTTTTGCGTTGTACTCATCAATTTCAGGTGATGGACATGTCCAAACTACGATAACATGGAACAGAACAAATATTATGCAAATCCTTGTGAATGGAGTAGTGTCCAAAACCAGTTTACACTTGTTACCTATATATTACCATATTGTAAATTAGCATGACAAAATCTTCGTTTCGAATGTACATACTCTGAATCGCCAAAGATTGAGTCTGAAGTTCTAGCTTTAACAAATTACCATTTTTAAATTTTATTTTCATTCTCAGTGCAGTAGCATAGATGCTACTTCAAATTCAAAACATTTGCACCAATTTTGTTGATTTTGAGACTAATTAATGCCAAAAAATTACAAGTTGACACCTTTTAGACCGGCAGATAGGCCATTAGTTTTGCATTATTGTGTTACGCATAAAGTTTAATTAATTTCATAATTTCAAAACCTTGTCCTCACTTTTTAAATAGGCCTTTACAAATATATTATGATTATAAATAGTAGATGTGAAATTTTCGTGTCTTTGTGCGATACAAAATGTACGTTTAGTTGAGTAGGTATATTTATGTATATCTATGTATGTGTAACGGTGTAGGGAGTAATAATGCAGCCTGGACAGAAGGAAAGAGTAAATGGCCCACCTATACATAAAAATATATGGGGATGTTTGTAAATAATTCGTGATTGTATTGAGACAGTATAAGGAATAAACGATTCTTAATTTTTATTAGCTCATGATTTCGTGGATTATTTATGGATTTAATTCATTGAGAGTGAGTTCATCAGCAAGCAATTATGAAATGGATGGTTTTAATTACACATAATGTAAGCACATGACACGAGAGGATTGTAAAATGGTAAAAGTATTATTTGGTTTGTCTGTGTGTATAATAAATAGGATCATAACTTGGTCTTGCATTCAAGAGTTTAAAACACCTGTCAAGCGTTGACAGTGAGACAACCTTTAAGAATGACTAATGGAGCGATAGACAAATTGCATGTTCATATATAGCCAATGGGAAATTTAAAATAATTTGCAATTGACAAGAGGCCATGGCTTTGGCCTGATCTGTCTTTTAATTGTCTTGTCTGATGGGTTCTCATGGAATGGATGAATGTATGCAAATACACGACACAATACAATTATCAAAGGATTTAAATACGAAATAGCTATTAGATTTAGGTGTTCGGGTTACTTAAGCCATTACTGCATCATTATGCAACTTCCCTATTATGGTTACTTAATTACAATACGTCCTACCTTGTGCACAACTCCAATGTTAAAACTTACTACTTACTTTCCTATTGTATCGCATTAAAATCCAATAAAACCAATAATATAAGTATATCCAACGATTACAACTGCTATGGAATAAAAAGTACAATTGCCATACAAACATAAAACCCCAGATTAATCAACACCGCCTTATCGGATTTTAGGACTAAAATGGTTAGTACAAATAGACTGTAATAGATTTAGTACTATATTGAATGTATAACAATCTTCAGTCTGCGAAATCCTCGATGATTCTGCATGTATTGTTTTTATGATACTAATCTAAGGATGTAATGCTGGTTGGAGTCAATTATATGTGGATAATACCATGGCTATTGTCTTAGGTTAGAGTTACGTTATATTTATGACGTTTGTAATCAGTAGGATTTAAAAGCTTAGCCCTTTACCTTAGTTAGGAAAAGAGGAGTGTATTTTGGTTTACACTTTTAGAAAGTATTTTGACCTATTGACATAAACAGACGATAGTGAATGTGATGACATTAATTTCGGAATATATATTACACATACAAGAACCAAATTGAAGAAGATCGCTTCAATAATATTATGGAATGTGGGATTGCAGATAACAATGCTAAAAGGTAGACGTTTTGCACAAGTTATTGCATTGTTATGCATTCATTTGGATATAAAGACTCAGTGACCAGAAAAAAACTCGGTAAGCATGTGCATTTCATTATAGTTAAGTTATGCATTCACGGCATATTATGTATCACCTAATTTCTATCCGGAAGACTCAACCACAAGAACCACAATGAATGATTTCATTACCAAACGCTTAAACTTGACTTGAATACTTGTGCACTTAAACTACACAACCAATTAGATACAGTAACAAGTCTCATAACAGACAAGAATCGTGAAATAAACAATAAAAAGTCTCTAATTCAGACTCTGTTGATATCGTCTGACAATAGTAGTAAGTGTGAATTATTCTTGCTTCTTAATCACGATGTTACAAAAGAAGGTAGGAAATAATACACGCCTACTTATCAACAGAAATAGAAACTAAATTAGTTTGTTTTCCTATATATTGAAGCTATTGCTCAGGACAATTTGCTATAGTGTGTCTATAAATGTACTATTTTTGCTATACAAATGCACATAGTCTTAACTAGAGGATTAATTTAACGCTAAATTAGTTCCAGTAGTATTTTGAGTATTTTTGCACCATAGATAAATTGGGGATAAAATTAGGTTCCAAAGGATTCTTTACTTCTGGCAAAGGACTTAGTTAGGTGGACCACTGCCATATATAATACAATGGAGATTTACAAAAGGCAAAGCATATCTAATAGAACTCAACTCTTTTGCTTTGGAGAGACAGATCAAGGACAGATTTACGTTTACTTGCGTTTGTGCAATTAGAGTTTTACTATAAATTATTTAGCATTGCACTGTTGTGTGTACTTGTTCTGTGTGTTTATAGAGGAACGATGTACCTAAATCAACTTGCTATAGACCATGCTATTAACCATTTCCATAACATTACATTGGATCACATTAGCTGACAGGACAGAGACAGAGAAGCCAACAAAAACAAAAGAAAACAAAACCGCGAGCAATGATTTACCTTAGAGATTTGTGAGACAATAAACTTCCCTTTCAATCGGATGTTGACTACGAGGACGACTTTCTGTCTAGCTTGCTCTAAAAATACTACAGACGATACTCGTACATGTATCAGATGTAAAAATGTGCATATTATACAAGTACCATGATTACTACAGCCGCAAATGACAAACACGTTGCATAAACACACGTTCTATAATAAAGGTGTACCTATAGATAGGTTAGAAAAAATTGTACACAAAATGCTGTCATTATCACAGGGAAGGTATGCTATATCGATATCAACATGCAATTCACGATTCATGTCAATTAATTCTCAATAACTTATTCTTTTTTTACATTCTTTCGTTTTCTTAGAGTCTTTGTATTAATAAGAGCACGAAATGAGCTAACAAAGAGAATTCTTCAGTAATTTTGTAAACATCAGCAACGTGAGAATGTACCTAGCTCTAGTGGGCATATCCCAATAGTAAAAAGGTAGAGACACAAGGAATTAAAATGACCCTGGTGACTTGATTAGTCTGTCTTGTAATTTTAATCAGAGACTCATAAACCACTAGAGCTTGCATTTCCCTGCAGACAATAAATATTTCAGTAGTTTATAGCAGAATGCATTTAATTTCATGTACTAGATCAGAATCCAATCAAAGAACACAACAGAAAGTAATTCCTGGATAGGATTTTTATAGTTTGAGACAGTATGAAGAAGTAGATTTGGCTACCTATATACAAATAAAACTGAATAGGCAATTGAATTCAATAATTACAATAGATTTTTTATAGATTAGGCCAATCCAGCGATAAATTGTTGTGTGAAGGTTTTAGGCATAATAAGTATAATAGTAGTCAAAGCCAAGCAACCTCCTACATATCATCCGATTGCTGATAGTTCCCATATAAAATAAAAATTATGACCATTTTTAATGCAAACCATAAAATGTTCTTTTTATGCACTCTGTTAGTTAAGGTAGTGTTAAGCATGTTCCCAGGTGTACTTAGTTTTGTTAGTATTGACTTGGACTTGACATGTAATAATGTACTGAGAGCAAAAGTGACCACGAAAGAACTATTCATCCATGGGAGCGGATCGGGTGGGGGGTTAAGATTCCTTGTTCTTTGTATATGTTAAATATGATTATCAATGTGTTTTATAAGGCAAGAGAATGTTTTTGCTCAGCTTACCTTTGCTCTCCTGCTCTGCTATACCAGTATAGTGTGTAGGTACTACGTGTACTGTTACCCTACGAGTTTACTCTAATGTAAATAATGCGAGAATGTGAATATGGCTAATAATTCGCAATGGTTTATGTTCACTGATGTTTTTATATGCTATTTACCACATGTTTTCTGTTACCCTTTTAGTTATCCATCTTTTAGGTTTGCAAAAAGAAGCAACTCCTTCGCACTATAAAAAGCAGAACTCTAGCTAGTTAACATCACTTCAGTTCGAACCTCAGTTCAGTTCTCAGTTCAGCTCTCAGACAAACAAATTACCTTCCGGTCATCATGATCAAGGTGCTTAATTTCAAATGAACTTTTGGAACAATTTTCATTTCATTTTACCATTCAAAAATTCAAATTCTTTCTTCGTTTTCTTAGATCGTAGCTCTCATCGCTTTCGCCGCCGCTGCTAGCGCCGGTGTTGTTGGCCCAGCCGTCGGATACGCTGGCCCAGCTGTCGGATACGCTGGCCCAGCTGTCGGATATGCTGGTTTGGCTGGCCCAGTCGTAAGATTTTACAAACTTTACAATTACAAATTCAGAAAACTCAAATTTTCGGAGTTTTCAATATAAATTTTGGAAATTTCAGGGCTATGCTGGATACGCTCACGGACCAGTCGGATATGCTGCCCCAGCTATCGCTAAGGTAGCCGCTCCATTGGCTTATGCTGCCCCAATCGCCAAGGCCGTCGCTGTTGCCCCAGAACCTTATGATCCTCATCCACAATACAACTACGGATACTCCGTTGCCGATGGAATCACCGGAGACCAAAAGCAACAACACGAAACCCGTGATGGAGATGTCGTCAAGGGACAATACTCCCTCGTTGAGCCCGATGGTGCCGTCCGTACCGTCACCTACACCGCCGACCCCGTCAACGGATTCAACGCTGTTGTCGACCGTTCTGCCCCCGCTGTTGTCGCCAAGGCTGTTGCCCCAGTTGTAAGAAAATCTAAAATTTAATTCTACATTCTACATGTATTTTGTGAATAGTGACGATAATTGGTTTCTTGTCTATTTTAAGGCCGCCTATGCCGCCCCAGTAGCCAAGGTTGCCCATGCTCCAATCGGTTATGCTGGTTTGGCTGGACCCGCCGTCCACTACGGTTAAGAATCTAACTACGACTTAAATATTTAATTTAATGCAACAACAACCCCTTCCTTCCCTTATTATTTCCGTTTCCGAACTGATTTCCCCATCAACTACTGTACTGTACAATTTCTGTTCCAGGGTAGCAAAGTGCGATTACTAACCAAACATATAGACACAAATAGAAAATTGTTATTTTTTATATCTTAATACTTATACTTACATATAGTAGCTACAAATATTTTCTTAAATGTTATGTTTGCTTGATTCAACCAACATGAGAGTAATTTTGTAATAGTATTTTGTTATTCTATCTTATCTTGTCTATGCTTAACAAAACCACTTCACTCACTTCTTCTTCCTTCTGTGTCCTGTGAACTATTTTCTTGACTTTACCCTTTGTCTTTGAAAGACAATGTTGTGATATGAAATATTAATGATGTCTTTTTTATTTATGTTCACAACGACATTAGCTACCAATCATTTGTACTCATTTCGTTTTTATAATTGAGAAAGTTCCTCTCATCCTATAAAAGATTGAAAATCTCTCTTACGTCTGAATAAAGAATGTTTGAAAAATAATTTCCTACTCGTATTGCATCATTTACTCACAAAAACAAAATCTACTTATTGCTAGATAATATTTTGAGAATTATCAATTCAAGAATTGGGTTAACAGATAGTTGTAGCACAAAAAAGCATAAAAAATTCAAAAAATGTAGATTTGTATTCATAGTAGCATGCTTGACATTTCACACAACAGTAGACCAATTCGACTTTTGCAGTTTGACTATTTTGTTGCTGCATGCTAAACAAATTCTTTCGCATGTTGCTGGTGAGTCCAAACGAAATACACGGGATATCCCGTTTACTTGTCGAAAAGACTTAATTGCATTTTTAATTGCAAGGTAAATTGATGCTGCTAGGAAAAGAGGAGGTTCTCCAATGCCCTGAAAATAAAGAGGATTCAAAGATTTTAAACGCAGAAATTATAGAACCTGAAATTCTTAAAAATTTCAAAGCGTTTTTATAGAATACCTTAGAAGAGTAGACAGCTCTAGGATTTGAAGATCCTCGCAGCAAAGATACATTAAATTCTCTTGGAATATCATCTAAAGATGGAATTTTGTACATTCCTGGTCCTTTTGTCAATAATTTCCCTTCTGGTGTAAATAATACTTCTTCCATGGTAAACAAACCATATCCTTGCACAAAAGCACCTTCAATTTGCCCAATATCTACAGCAGGATTTAAGCTCTCTCCCACATCCATAACAATATCAGTTCTAATGACCTACAATTAATAAGACAACAAAATAAGTTATTTGCAAACTTCTCATAAATCTATAAATCATTATTATTAAAATTATTACTCTGTGATCTCCTGTTAAGCAATCGACTTCAACCTCTGAACATGCTACACCAAATGTCACGTAGTCAAATGGTTTTTTCTTCTGAATATCAACTCCGAATTCATATCTAATGTCGATTCTATGGTGTAAGGGATTTTTTAAAGAAATTAAGAAATTCAATCGTCAGTCAATATCAAAGACCTCCAAATATCTGTATAGTATACCTATTTTTAAACTTGTAATTTAAAAATATGGTCTTACTCGTAAAATCCTGTAGCAGATAAACTGATTCGGTTCATGTAGGCAGCGTTGACCCATTCTTCCCATGTTCCTTCAGGATTTGCCATTTTGAAGGGTTCTAGTCTCTTAACCAAAACTTCACAAGCTCTCTAACAAAAATATAAGATAGATTAGCAAAATACCTATAAGGTTTTGGAAGTCGGGGTTGTAAATGAAAGATGTTTACCAAGACAGCCATGCCATTAAGATCAGAAGACATGCTGGCACAAGTGGCTGTAGTATTAGGAATTTTGTCAGTTGAAGTTTCTGAAAAGTAAATTTTTTCTACAGGAATTCCCAATGATCTACTTGCTACTTGGAGCATTTTCGTGAGTAATCCTTGACCCATCTCCGTTCCTCCATGGTTAAGAGAGACCGAGCCGTCCGTGTAAATTAAAACTAGAGCCCCAGCTTGATTAAGAAATCCATCGTGGAAACCAAGATAGTGTTGAGTCGGCATTACTGCGATTCCCCGTTTCTTCCAACGGTTTTCTTCATTGAATTTTTCTACCTCAAGTTTTCGCTGGAAATATTTTGAGTTCTCAACACATTCGTTCCAGCATTTTTTCAAGGTGCAATTTTCCATCCGAAAACCAAACGGAGTAATATCACCCTCCTTTTTCAAATGCATGAGCCGAATCTGCATCAGATATTGGAAATAAAATCATAACCTATCAAAAATTCTATTTTATTAGTTATATTTTCGAATATTGACTATGTACTTCATAAGCGTCTTTCTGCAAAGTTTCGGCAACCAGATCAATGATATTTTCTATGAAAATCGCTCCCTGAGGAGACCCATATCCTCTGAATGCAGTATTAGATGGCAAATTGGTTTTGCAGACTCTTCCACGAACATTCCAATGTTGAATCGTGTACGCGGAGTCACTCGAAAAAAGGGATTTCTCGATAACAACAGGAGAAGTGTCAGCAGAATTTCCAGCATTGGAAAACAAATTTACTTGGACAGCTAAAATTTCTCCAGTATTTTTAAAACCTACTTTGAATTTACATAGAAAAGGATGTCGTCCGCCAATTATATTCATATCATCAGTACGATTCATAACACATCGGACGGGAACGCCAAGTCTGGATAAGAAAATTAAGGCAAAATGGTTCTTCAGTAAACAAAATCGTTCTTTTCCCAGAAATTGTTTTAATAATTTACTTACCTTTGTGCAGCAATAGCGGTGAGCATTACCGGGATTACAGATCTAGTTTCTTTTCCACCGAAAGCACCTCCCATTCTTCTGCATCTAACTCGAACTCTATTAGCAGGTATTCCAAGAACTCTTGCTACGGTCATCTGTGTATAACTTAGTCCTTGGGTGGATGTCAAAATATCCATTTCTCCCTCTTCTCCAGGAATCGAAATGCAGGACTGTGTTTCCAAATAGAAATGCTGTTGTCCTCCAATTCTCATTTCTCCTTCTAGCACATTTTCACAATTTTTAAGCTCTTCTTCCGCATTTCCTCTTGAGATACTCCTTTCAGTTCCTAAAAATGACTCGTTTTCTATGGCATCTTCGATAGTAATTATTGGTTGAAGCTTCTCACAATAAACTTTGACAAGTTTTGCGGCTTTTTCAGCTATAAATTGACTTTTTGCGACTAAGAATCCAATAATTTGACCTTGGCAAGTTATCTTGAAAGCAAAATACATATTTACATTTAGCACTTCCTCAAAAGTCAAAATCGTATATGTAATCGTAATGTAATCTTAATCTGTAGAATATACCTTTTGACTTGCGAAGATTTCTTCATCTGGGACAAGTGGTCCAAAGCAGTTACGTTCTTTCTCAAGACAAGTCCAGTCGAAAAAGTAAACTACTCCAGGAACTTTCAAAGCGTCTGAGGAATCGATTGAATTAATTACCCCATGAGCTATTTCGCTCAAAACAAATGCACCATGAAGTTCCCCTTCCTGGAATGGAGTGTCATCTGTATAAATTGCTTCGCCTGTGGCATGTTTCAACCCTGACATGTGAACCACAGGTCGACCGATAATATCATCAACAGGTTGGTCCACAGGAACGATTTGGTACATTTGTGAACTTCGGGTTTGCATAAAGTTGTGCGGTTCTGTGGCACTAAGCTCTTTGAGATTCAAGGTATTCTTATCCTGGATAATTTTAGCCCTCCAGTTCAGTATCGTGAAATAAAATTTCAGGAAGAAACTATTATATCAAATACATGTTATTTAGATGGTTCAAGCTCAATTTACTATTTGAATGTATTAGAATGTGCCATTATGCCAATAACCTAGAAGCGAGTGACATCCTGTAAGCTACCATTCCACCAGGAGCATCTTCTGCTAATTTTAATTCAACTGACAGGATATCTGCTATTTCCTGGACGAGGTTTTCGTTCCATGTACTTAAAAGTGAACAACTTGTTAATTGTTATTCCCAATAGTATGAACAGGTCATTTTTGGTCATGGTCTTGATTTGTAAATTACCTTGTCGTTAAGTATTTCGAAGCAGCTGTACAAATCACAGTAGTTGGTGCCATTCCTCCGAAAGCTAAAGTTGCCTCTTCAACAATATTGGTTGAAATATTAAGTTTGATACTCATTCCTGCATTCACTATTGCTATATCGTCATCTCGTCGTCGGGATTGTTTGAACGCGCATATATATTCCGTCTATGATTTAAAAAGAAAAGGTCTTTCAGATAAGTAAGTAGATTTAGGTTTTGAAAAATCAAGAATTTCACGGTGTGTTTGAAATTTGAAGATAGATAAGGATTATAAACAGATGAATGTTATTACGTCTTTTGTTAGAGGTATTTTGATATTAAGTAGAATCTCTTTGTCTTTAATTAGCGTCCTCCGGTAACCAGTGAAGAATTTTTCATCCAATACCACATCCCTCTGTGAATCTGCGGATAGGAAATCGTAAAAGTTATACTTCATAGAAATGATCAATTTTCTTCTCCAGACGAAAGGACCTTATTTGTTGTTACTTTACTACCAACCTAGGGCTAGTAAAACAACTTTAAACTGACCTTCACAAGCAAACGTAACGTAACATCCAGCGGCCATGAAAATTGGATTCAGATCAGAAATAGGGCTAGCAGTAACTATATTTCCTGCCACGGTCTATGCAATAAACAACTGTCTCTAAGAAAATCTGTCATAAATTATCACTGAAAATAATTAAAAAAGTTCCAAATCAATAATAAACCTTACAGCAACATTTCGAACTTGCTGCCCTCCAAACCAATTCAGCATTTCTTGGATTGCATGAAACACATCCCCATTTCGTTCTAATTTGCACAAATGATGAATACTATGTTAAAAATATTTTTAGTCGCAATGCTAATGAAGTTACAAAGTTTTTTAATCTACTTGATTGCTGAGTACAGAATTCCTTCAAAGTAGAAAGTGTTACTGCTCCCCCAACGATTATGTTATCGTTGGTAATATGAATTTCAGTCATCTCAGGAATATTACTAATTTGGATGTACTTTCCGTAAAAATGGTTCTTGAACTTGACATCGATACCTTTGGGAAATGAAACATGAAAATATCACAATCCCAAATACGTCATCAGTTAGGTTAAGTAACAAGCTCAAATACAATTTGTGCAGACCTATTTCAGTGTTTCCTGCAACAATTTTGGCTTCTGGGAATTCATCTTTCAGCTTCAAAACATCGTTTAAAGTTCTCACTTGATACCAAGTTACATTTTCTCCTTTGAATGCAAACATGTCTAACGAATTGTGTCTATTCTGTGAAAAAATAAATTAAAATTCACAGACAATTTGATAATTTTACAATATAGCGCATGAAATCATTTAGTATGTAACTACAATATCAGGTACATACAAAATATACAGACCATAATTTGAATAGCATACGTAGGTAATATAAACCATATACATGATCAACATAGTTATATAATGTATATAACACCTGTAATAATTCAGGAGGAAATATTGGATCCTGAGAAGGATCATATGGCCGAAACTCTGATTCATCAAAGAGAATATCCGCTATCTCCTTTAAGTTAGTATCACCATTCTTGCAGCATTTACTCTGCCCATTCTCTTTAGTCAAACAGCATTTACTTTTATCTGTCTTAGCACAAAACGTTTTAAATCCATCAAGAATTGGTCTATAGCCGGTGCATCTGCATAAATTCCCTGAAAAATTGATCAAAATTTTTTCTTTTAACTTTTTACCAAAATTTAAAATGCCAGTTTTCTCAGGAATATATTACTGTACCCTGAAAAGCTTCTTCTAATTTTTTCTGAGATGGTTGGCTGTTATTTCTTAAGAGGCAGTACATTGACATCACAAAACCTGGAGTGCAGTACCCACATTGAGTCCCATGACTTTTGGCTATTCTTTCCTGTCATAATATAACATTTTAGTATATTTTAGCATTGACATTATGAGTTTAACAATTTGATATTTAGTTTCATCTTAATGCGTACTTGAACAGGGTGTAGTCCACGACGTAGGCTTCCTAAACCTTCGGTAGTTACAATGGCCGAGCCATGAACAGAGCATAATGGAGTCAGACAAGCGTTTATAGCCAAATTTCTAAATGGATGAACAATAAGATACATAAATCACTATTTTTTGCACGATTTTTTGCAGTAAACTTGTTTAATTAATTCATAATATTATATGAATACAAACAAGTTACACAATAGACGTTGTGCGAATGTCAATTCTTGAGAGCATCACAGTACACGCACCGCAACCTCCTTCCCCACAACTTTCTTTGGTGCCACATAATTTCACTGCAAAAAATCCAGATCTTACAGTTATGTGTGACAAATAAATTGAAATCCATGTCATAACTTCAAACTTACATTTGTAACGAAGATAGTAAGCAAGTGACCATTCTGGATTAGGATCGGGATCAATTACCTGAAATAAAATTTGAATCACAAGATTAATTCTAGCACTAGAAAAAGTAAAGTTAGACTATTTTTAAAGATTTACAGGTGGGGGACTAACCTTTTTTCCATTTACAAAGAAAATCAGTGTAGACACAGCATTCTCCATCCTTGATCCTTGCCGATGATTGGAAATTCAAGTTACCTGCTCTCGTCGTTGGTATGAATGTATGTGGCTCTGGATCTGGATAAAATAGAAGAAACCGATAATGACTCAGAACAGTAGTTATATAAGTGCGTGCATGCTCATCTATTCTAAGATATAATATATATTACTAAGACACAGAAAAACAAGATATATGTTTATATAACCTATATACTAAAGATTTTATAATCCGTTCAAATAGTAATAAAATATAATGCAATCATGCCCCTGTATGCTTACATGCATCTCGTACCTTACCTAGGTACATGCAAGATGCTATACTTGTGTGCCTGAGCAAGTCAACTGCGAAGCGAATGCTTCGAAACTTAAAATGTAAGACAACTACTGACAGATTCCTGTTCCTGTATCTTACCTTACTTGTACCTGTTGCATGTATTACAACTTACAACGTAGCTAACATGTACTTACACAAGTTAATAACTATCAGATATGTTTATATTTTAAACTACATCTGTAACATTTTGTCTCCAATAAAGTTTCTGTAACTTCTGCATTTTTTATGACTAAAGGTAAATAGTAGATATGACACATTAAATTTTCAAACATATTTATCCTCATCTGTTCATTTCCGGTGATAAATATAAACCAATAAGTCCAGGGTGATCAATGGTAGACACATTCTAATTAATAATCAAATTTCAATCCATAATAAAGATATTCTTTTCGATTGTAATAATAATGGAGTAAATCTAACCCACGACTGATCCAATAGTTGATAATTCCAGTTTCCGTCGACCTCTTCAAGTGCAAGGACACATTTTGTCTCAAGTAAAGTGTCTAAAAATCATAAAAATTTAATTTGTGATATTTTTTAACAATAAAAACGTAATCTGATTTAACTGTACCCCTTAATTACACTAGTAGATTCCCTAGAACTTATAAATGGCAGAGTCTCACTTGGATTAAATTATTTTCATATTCATTCCACTCTTGAACTAAATCAAAGAATAACGATGTACCAACGTGTAGGTATGTGTGGAGAAGGTAAGTTAACATTTGCTTCGTGTGGTTCAGAATCCAGAGAAAACTTCAATTATAAGAAGCCTCTCAGATCACTAATCTTTGGGCAAAACTCTGAAAACAAACAGCCCCTACCATCCAAAATGTAAGAACGCGATGCATGAAAGACTTGAACCCATACAACATGGAACTCACCCTGCCTTGTCTTGGTTCGACCGTAGGTGTGCAGTCCACGTGTAATGGGATAGTAGAATGTATCAACAACTTCCTCTATTGTGCCAATATATATAAGTAGTTGATTAAATTACACAAAAATTCTGGAAGCTTCTTATTGTTCTAATTACTATAATATGAATATGTCAATTATTTCAAACCTGTGCTTATAGTGTGTCTGTAGATAAATAGTTCTTACAGTTCTTCGAAAAGACTTTTATATGCAGCTTATGATATAGATATTGAGTAAAGAATACCTACGCTTTTCATTTAACAACAAAGGTATTACTAGGTATAACTGGCACTTGGGACGAAACATGTATAGCTATGGAAAATTGCGTGAGAGTACAGAAGGCTCCTCCGATCCTCCTTTACCTACTACCATTATATAGCGGTTAACAAAAAACGCTGTAATTTCGAATGAAAATCTGAAAGTGCTTCAGGGCCTAAGATAAAAGGCATTTGAATCACAACAACCAAATCTTAACTATAACTACACGATGATGTTCATGAGCCTATTGTATAGTATAGACGATGTAGTATTTGCGTGTATCTTTCTCTACGCACTTGTATATAGGGTATATCTAATGTATTTCTTACCAACGCATTACACGCACGCATTCATTCAGACAGAATGTACCTTTTGCATTGAATCCTATTACCTAGTGTGCAATGGCACATTTCTGTATAGTATATAACTAATGTATTATGTAGTTCTCTGAAATCTCAAGAACTCCAATGTAGTTAACAAGGCACAGTCAAAACTCTTTCAGAAGACACTTACTCGCCAGAAATCCCTGTTTTCCCCTGTTGAATTCTCTTTGATTAGCTAAAGCATATTAAGAGAACATATCTTTTTCTATATTGTACATTTTTGCAGCTAGATTTGTTCCAAAAGTAGATAACAGTTCCTTTGTATATGAAAATGTGTTATTCATTTCGCTACCACTTAAACATGGTTGACTGTGACGGACACGCTCCAATGTGTACTCGCTGAAAGTGAAAATTAAGTTAACATTCAAGCCTCATACATCCTATATAGTCTTCTGTTTGGGTGAATATTAGGTTCTGTTCACCGCAAGTGCAAACACAAGTGTTCAATATGAAAAGTCTAAAGAACTTTTTTAAACAGAAAAATTTATTCGATGAAAAGACACCTTTATTAACTACTACGCTTAAGGAAAAGCAAGTAGACGAGGAAGTATTAGATAGTGATACAGATACTAGTCGGAAGAAAGGATGTTACAGATACTTAGGAATTATTTTGGCTCTCCTAGCTTCGATGAAAAGACACCTTTATTAACTACTACGCTTAAGGAAAAGCAAGTAGACGAGGAAGTATTAGATAGTGATACAGATACTAGTCGGAAGAAAGGATGTTACAGATACTTAGGAATCATTTTGGCTCTCCTAGCCAGTTTATTTTCCAGTTTCACAACTCTAATTGCGAAATTGCTTCTTGAGTACCATCCTTTAAATGAAGCAATGTGGAGATTCCAGGGAATTCTCTTACCTTCGATTCCCATTTTGATTTATGCAAAGTTCGGGGAGAAAGAAAACATTTTCGAAGGGGTAGCTAATTGGAAAACATTATCGATGCTGCTCGTAAGTCCCTATGTCTCATTTTACAGTTTTCAAAACCTTTAATTAGTATTGATGTAGACCTAGAAAAATTACATTGAGGAATTTTCGTTACTTTGTTGACTGGAAGCATAAATTCAGGATCGGAATTTTATGGAACTTGTAACTAATCTGCAGATATCTATTTTCGATCATTAGATTTTCCTAACTTCTTTATTTTCTTAAGGTGAGGGCATTCTGCGGGTGCACAGCTGTAATACTGCAATTTTATGCGGTAAAAATAACTTAACTTATGCCGTATTTTGTAAAAATATTTTACTAAAATAATTTTTTTGTTTAGATTACTTTCATGGACATTGGAGATGTCACAGTTATTTCCTTTACAACTCCGGTATTTGTTGCGATATTAGCGCATTTCATGCTCGGAGAGAAATTGGGGTTCGTTCCCATTGTAATCTCATTTGTTACCCTCGCCGGAATTGGAATAATAGCCAGACCGCCCATAATATCAGGACAAGAATCTTTCGATGCAAATATTTTGGTAAGTAGCTTAACTATCTGGAAAATGATGTTACATATCGAAATAGCTTTATAAACGGTGCAAATTGATCTTGTCTTTAGATTGGTGTCATACTGTCATTGGGATGCATGCTGATAGCTTCGTTCACGTACATCTCACTTCGGTGGCTCAAAAATGTACATTACGCTTTGGTAACATCATTCTACGGTTTGTTCAGCGTTATTGAATGCTTTCTGGGAGCTGTAATTATCGGTCAACTTGAAATCCCCCGAACTACAGAACATTGGCTAATGGCTTGTTTATTGGCCTTTTTCGCCTTTGCCAGTCAGAGGTAAGCCAACAGAAAATATTCATGATTTCAATAACCTTATTCCCTGATTTCTAAAAATGTTTCAGTTGCTTCACACTTGCGTTGAAATACGAAGATGCAGGACCAGTTTCTATTATTAGAACTTGTGAAGTTGTCTTTGTTTTCATTTGGCAAGCGGTTTTCCTGGCCGATTTGCCAGATGCTTTAAGGTAAGTACTTTTTAATTTCAACGTAAAACAATTAGCTGAATATATGAATAGGAATTGAGAAACTAATTCGCACTAAAATTTGGAAATTTTAGCCTTATCGGTGGGGCTTTAGTAGTATCCAGTGTTTTGGCAACTGCCTTGAGAAAATGGTTAATGGATTTACCAGAAGAACATTCAATACGAAACTCGTTCCGGTTTCTATTGAAGTAATATGGGCTGATAAAAATATGATTACCAATATTATCACTGCCAAAATCTTACCTAATTTCTGCACTTGTGTCTTTTTCATTAATGTATAAGTACACACTGTACATAAACAAAGTGATTATCATTGCAAATATGGTCTAGTAAATGCCGAGGACCGAGGAGTCATGTATGGAGACGATTTTGATTGAACAAAGTGTATAATTTTAAATTAAACTAATTTAATTACCTACTAAATATACTACTAAAAGAAAGTCATAAGTGTGTGTGAATAAAAAATGAAATTATTGTCTTGTGTTTGAAGATTTTTTCCACAATAGCATAAAAGAAACATTGCAGAACGATGCATGGAGTATGACAGTAAAATTTACCAACTGAAAGTGCATTAAGATTTTGCACATACAAACAACGGACGACGGACATTAGGAAAATATTCTACTAGCTGGGTAGCTATAATTATTGCTTTTATATCGAACTGGAATTCCCATAATATATTTGAGCCTTTTTTCTTTAAAGTTCTGGGTTGGAGAGAATCTGAACAATTTTGCTGCAAAAACATCAAAGAAAAATACATAACCATTCATTAGTCTTATTAGTCTCAACTGGAGCTAGTCGCTGTGAAGGCATCAGATTCAATTAATGGAATTGCAAATGTACCATTGTAGTCTTTGTAGATACAGATATCATGAATTAGGTGAGTGATTAGGTGAAGAAAACTAGTTTCATATCCTGTGTCTATTTATTTTTGCTTGGAATTGCGGTTAGAGTTCTAGTTCTACGAAGTGATATATACTTACTTGTGCAAAGGCGAACAGACAGGAGAAGGTCAAGAAGAAAGGATAAAATATGCAAGCAAAACATAGAAAATAGTCTTGGAGCACTTGGCTGTTCGCAT
>JABASH010001346.1:0-27189 GCA_019776445.1 Tomocerus maximus | reverse complement strand
AAGTGTCTCTAAATGCAATTTAACTCTATGAGGATACTAGAATGTAGCGATAACCCATCAATTTATAGGATCCTTTATTTTATTTATTATTATTTTATTTTTATTAGTTTCGCGTCGGCTGCACTGCTTCGGAAATTTGATTCTATTGTTAGTCTTTATTTCTAAATAAAATATTGTTGTAATTTATTGTTGCTGTTTGTCTCCCGTTTGCATTGTTGTCATTCGGGTAATGTAAAAGTCGGCATACAGTCGATCAGGCGGAAATAATTGGGCGGTCGTAGTAGCAATTGCCGGGTAGGTATAAGTCAGGTATCGGAAGTGCAGTAATGGTATGTCGGGTTGTGCCTTTCAAGGACGTCTGGTTGTACCTTTCAAGGACGTCGGGTCTAGGAGCCGAATTCAATTGCCACAGCCTGTGACCTGTGGTGGCCCACGCACGCACAGGTCTCGTTTTCCTTAAGGTTGAGCTATAAAAAAAAAGTTGGTATAATTTTATAAGTTGGTTTACCTGGGTTTTCCTAATCTACATCTGTACGCATAACTTAAATTTTTGGTCTATAATATCTATACCTCGGACGCAAATGAGGCTTAGATTTTGAAAATCCCAGCATCAAAATTTTCAAAACTTCGTATAGATGTATTTAAGAAACAATTACATACTAATAGAAGCTTCAGAATGACATATGAGGAAGTTTTCAGAGTAGTTTCTTACATTTTCATTCAAACTGTTGAACTAATTAAAACATAATTCCAATTGCAATTTGTTCTGAGCTAAAAAATAAAATTGGAAAAGAATTTATTATTCCGAGGACAATGTTTCCTAATCATATCACACGACTTTCTATGATGAGTAGAACGGAAGTTATACTGATTTTTAAACCTTTTAAAGTTTTTGAACCTCTCCCCCAGTCAAGGAGTATGTCCGATATTGCCCATTTACGAACTTAGTGGTCCTATTGACCCCTAGATCATACACACAATTTTGTAACTTAATCCGTTCGAAAGTTATCGTCCTTACAAAATTTCGGAAAGACGGACAGACAGTATTCACATATAGAGGACAACTAAAAGTACCTCTGAATAAAAGGTAGAAATTATTGAAAGATTAAATGTGCAGAAAGTCAGATTCCCCGTTTGTACCTGCTGATTTACCGTATGATTTCAAAAATTTTAACTACCCTCTACGCAACTGTTGTCAGACCTTTTCCCATTGATAACTCAGTAGTCCTATATCGACCTCTAGATCTAATCATTAATTTGTTCGAAAGTTATCGTGCGGACAATTTTCTGGACGGACCAGGGACGGACAGACAGACAGATATAGCATTCACACTTCACATACAGAGCTGTAAACAACTGAGCTTGAATGAAGGCAAGCTGAGCCTGAGCTGCTGGTGATCCACGGATAATGTTTGTTTACGTGATTTCCCTCTACTAGCGTGAAGGTAAACTATCAGCTGTTGAAACGCGGCTCTCTACAACTGCAAAAATTAATTGACCAATATTGTCCACGTAAACGAACCAACTGGCCGTTGCCACCTGCCTGGAGAAATTCCTGTCACTGTCACTAAACAGTCAACTTCATCCATCGTAATAAAACGTAAACTTGAAATCAGAATTGTCTCCGTTGAAGTATTATAACGTACTAATAATTATTATCCACAGTCTTCTCTCGGTGCAAATTTCTTAGCACGGTTGATACGTTGACAGTAACTGCAAACTTTGACTTTACCGTCAGTCAGCTAAGAATACGAATTGGTAGGTTGCCTTTTGTAAAATTTATATTGTATAATTTATTTTACATTATACTTAGTACTATGTAGTTCCAACTTCCAATTCGGTACTTACATTTCGCAGAAATTACAACGTTGAATTATATATAATTTTGAATTTAGCTATGAATACCAGCATTTTATTCAGAAATTGTAATAAAATTATTATGGTGAAAGTAGTGTACCTAAAATGAAGATTTGACATTAGTTGCTTTTCATATTAAAATGATAACTCAAATTTGAATTTAATTTGGATGGAACATGTACCTTAATTTTGTTTTTTGAAGCGTAATATGGGCAGGGCAGCCCGACAAAGCTTATTGTGTAATGTGGTTAAGAATTCAATTTGAGGGATTAACCCATTAATTATTATGCATTTAAAACTCCAAATTAGTAGACATTATTTTGAATTGAACATTTTGATGGCGCAGCCTGCTGTTAGTTTTCTACAAGCAACAAAAGTTGCACCGTTTGTCACAAAATGATGGCCGAGGGGGCTCTTTTGAGTCAGCAACATAAATATTTTTTGTATTAATATTTCAGCTCGTCTTTGTTTGAGAGGCTTGAATATTTCAATATTGTGCAAGATGAGTGAAAATTCTTGTGTAGTTTGTTATCGTGACGTTCAGTACTTCTCTGTCGGTTCCTGTGATCACTCAGTATGCTTTGAATGTTCAGCTCGAATGCGGGTTTTGCTTCAACAAAACGAGTGCCCCATATGCAGAAAAAATTTGGAAAAGGTTAGATAGTAATTTGAAAATTATTTATTAATTTATTTAATAGATTCATTTCTGTTTTATTCAAAGAGTTCTAAGTTCTTGTTTGTAGTCACCAAACACATTTCACCCATAAATATTTTTCTTTTCATGTAGGTTATATTTTCCAGAGGAATCAGGGTATACGAGGAGTTAGAAAGCAAGTTAACAAAATTCATATATCGTCCTCAGCATGGCATTTATTTGGAAAGCGATGAAATTGATAGGCAATTAGAAAAATTGCTAGAGAACCGCTGCAGCTACTGTGCTGAACATCCTTATTTTGGAACCTTTGAACTTTTAAAAACTCACGTCCAACGCAATCATGACCTATTTTGCTGTGATCTATGCACTGAACATATCAAAGTAAGTGGTTTTGGAAAGATTATCGAAATGTTTTTATTCAATCTTTTTTTTTTAATTTAAATTATTTCTATCATATTGCCTTATTTTTCAGCATTTTCCAAAAGAGCGTCGCTTCTACACGCGATCTGATTTGGCGTATCATAAAAGAAAAGGAGACAAGAATGACAAATCCCACCGTGGCCGTATGTTACATTATATATTTAAATCTATGATGATATTGATAGTAATAGCGTAATAGTAATATTATTACTACTTTTATTTGGGTTAAGTAAAGTTGAATGTGTATGTTGTAAGTTACAAGCATTCATTTTAATCTTTTACAAAAGATTGGATTGAATGTTAAGAATTTCGATTTTTTAAATTAAGATGCTAACCCAGCCAGAGTTGAGTTTATTGTTTTATACATTGAAAACGCGCTTACGCATCACGCATTTTGGGGAGTAATTCCATGGCATAGCACAAAACATGCGTACAACAAAATATTTTTATTATATAGAGAGATGTGAAATAGAATGTCCGAATTTGCTGAGGTGTTTTATCTTCTCTGTTCTCTCACCTCATTTACATGCCTATAAGTTATTTAAAATTATTTCATAGTTCAGATGTGACTGATGTTTATGTTTTTGCATGTGTTGATATTTCTTAAATGTAATTTGCTCTTTAATAAAGCCAAATGTAGTCTACTAATCTATAAATGAAAACTAACGCAAGTGTTTATAATATAAACTTTATATTCTGTGGTTTGGTAGGATTTTAACAGATTTGACTTGAAGTAAAATATGTATGTCACGTACATGTATGTTTATATTATTATATTTATATTATTCTTTATATTTTTTCTAGATCCTCTGTGCCAATTTTGTGATCGCCGCTACTTCGATTCTGATGAATTGTTTAAACATTTAAGAAAAGATCACTATTTTTGGTAAGATATTTACCAATGGTAAAAACTTTTACCAACCAGTATGTAAAGATAAAGAGTTAATGTATTCTTTTTACTTTGTGCAGTCATTTTTGCGATGCTGACGGATTGAATTTTTTTTACAATGGTTACGATGAACTTCGTTTCCACTTTCGGACTGAACATTTCCTATGCGAAGAAGAAAACTGCAAGGATGAGAAATTTACATCTGTATTTAGAACGGAAATAGACCTTAAAGGTAATGTATACATTTAAAAAAGAATACGTCACGTAGTGGCAGTAATTAATACTTGGAATGATTTTAATACGTCACATTCTTGTTGATCTTTCAATTGTACAACTAGTATTTGCAGCCTATTTTTTATTTATTTGGTATGAATATGCTGGTTAAAATGCTTCTGAAAATAACCAATTTTTAAACTCATGTTAATTAGTTAACTGTTCTTGTAAAAACAAAAAGTATGTTGAAAGCAGCTATTGGTTTTATTTATTATTAATGTTAGATGACTCAATTACGTTTTGCTGTTCAAAATTATATTTATTGTGCAAAATGTTATTGGAATGTAGACTTCTATGATAATTTACAAAAGTTTCCAGTACTAATTCATCAATATTTTACTGCAGTACATCTGACAACAGCTCATAGTCGAATGCTAGGAAAGCATGGTACAAAGCAGGCAAGAATAGTAGATCTGCAGTTTGCTATGGCCCCTCGTACAGCTGATGACCGCAGAACCCGAAGGTTTAATACCGGCGGTAGACGAGACAGGTATTCTATAAAAATTAACTTCGTAGAGTTTAGAGTTTAGAAAGTTTCATTTGGAGAATAGTTCCGTCCAAATACTTGGTAGGTATAAAAATACCTACTTTTGTTTTTGATGATTAGGGACGGTCACGCGGGTGATAAAGAGACAGAAGAATCGAAGGCTCTCAACAACGTAGAATCAGTACCAGCACTTCAGAAGCAACCACAAGTTGAAATAAACACAGATTCAGCTAAAGACTTTCCATCTCTTGCTGGAGCAGGTCCAACTCTGCCAATGAACGGCGTTTCCGGCGCGGGTTCTGGCTCTGCATCAATTGCCCAAAGGGTAGCTCTTAGCAGTGGCATGAATGTCTCTTCCGGTTCGAAGCCAGTTTCCAGTCGGGATTCTTCCGGTCCTGCAAATCGATCAAAATGGAATGCAAAAGTAACGGGCTCTAGTCGGATGGAAGAAGAATTTCCTGCATTAGGCGGATCTTCAAACAAAAAATTAGTAGCTAGTGTGCCTACTCCTGCATCCTCTTCGCATGCCAATTATTACTCTCAGCCAAGACAAGGCCCAACTCCTGCGACAATTGCAAACAACTCGAATGTGCAATCTGGTACAAAGCCTAGTAGCAATGTAAATACAAGATATAAAAAAGTTGCAGAACCAGTAGAAGATTTTCCTTCTCTGGGCAATCCTATTAGTAGTAATAAAAATGTATGGGCTGGTTCGTCGGTGAAAATGAAACAAAAAAGTAAACTAGAGAAAGTTGCTACGGCTCCTGTACTGGGTGGTGATCCACCAAGAGGAAAAGCTAATGTACAGGAGCAAGATTTTCAATATGTTCCTCTGAGTGTAACGAAACGACGAGATCCTTCATTACAACAGAAAATGGTGCCTACCCCAGAAGACTCTAATTATCCAATATTAATCGAAAAATCGGAAGAAGTTACAAAGAAAAGTAGAGAAGGAAAAAGTGATAACTCAGTTGCTAAAGCTGCAGCTGCTATTTTCAATGGAGGAACGTCTTACGGAAGCTCTAATGGCTACAGGAAAGTTAAGCCTAAAGTAGGAAAAACTCCTGCGATGACTGCTGATGAATTTCCTTCTTTGTCTTCTACATCAGGGAAACGTGGCCAGGAGACTCCCAATTTAGAAAATCTGACTGTTTCCGAAGCGGAAGGACGTGTGCCCAAATTATCTGCCCCTCCTGGATTTGAGTCCAATATTGCTGGTTTTAGTGTGCTGGCTCCTCCACCCGGATTCTCTGCATCATCAAATGTCAGAAACGGCTGTGACCTGTTTTCTACAGACATTGAAAGTGAAAGTTTACACAGAGCAAGTGGAGATCTTAGTTCCAGTGCTCGTGTTTCCTCCGACAGCATCTACATTCAGCCAATGGCTTTCACTCAAAGAAATCAGTGTCTGTTTGAAAGCATCAGCACCTCTTTAAATTCAGATAGTGGCTCTTGTGAGTTGTTTCGCACAATGTCAAATCAATATAGAAAAGGAGAAATCACATCCAATGAGTATTATACGCTATGTCAAGACATGCTAGGAACTTACGACTTTCGTATCATTTTTCCCGAGTTGTTAGCTCTCCTTCCTAACATTCAAAGACAACAGGTAAATTAACTGGAAAAGCTATTTATGTGCCAGTCTCGATTAGCAGCCTTAATGATGGCCGGGGCATTAGGTCTTTGACGTGACTGCTCATGGAGACTATCACATACATGTATATTAGTTCCTTGTTTTATACTTTTATTTTTATTTTGTCTTATGGCCTTTGTTTTGTTTTACATTTATAGGAATTACTGGTTGTTCATCGCACAGCTGGTGGCTCAACAAACGGCTTGACGGCATGCAATAATTGTTGTCAAGTGGTAAAATCTGGAGAAATTTCGTCCCATATGAGAACTCATAATGGAGAAGAACTTTTTCCAGCTCTGAGAAGATGATACTGTTGTGATTAACTTCATAATGATTTTGTACATTCAAGAGAGTGACTTTGTACCTTACCCATCCATACGTTAACGGATTTGAATACCAGACAAACCAAATCAAATTATAAAAATTAATAATAGTATCTATTGTCTATGTTTATGGGACGCATTTTGGACGCATGAGTGATCGGAAAGCCAATTTACTAATACAAAGGGCAGCTAAGGATCGTATTTCTTGACATATTATACTAATACTGATAGTAGTGTGGATATTTTTGCACTACCCATGAATCTATTACGTATGTCATCCTTTAAAACTTCCTAAATATTACTAGTTCCATAAATGTGTAAAATCCTTATCCTTACTAATCCTTCGTGAACCAACTTCGTATTGAAATGTGCATTTTCTACTGTTAATCTTCCTAGGATGCGAAACAAGGCCTAAGAATATTTGGTGTATGATTGTCAGATTGTCTATTTTGAGGCGTCCGCAAACTATGCAATTCTAGCAAGAGAGGGAAATTCGATCAGACCTCTCGAATGCCTTACGTTAGCGCTGAATCATGGATACTTTTATACATTAATCACAATGCATGCATATTATGCTGTTGGGTGTTGCATAATAAATCAACTAAATACAATATTATACTGAATTACCTGTTTTACAGGCTTCGACATATATCTAAGGTAGATTATTAGACTAATTTAAGTAAACGTGATAATTGTCTCTTGTTTTTACAATACGCATCGAAATTCATTATATCAATCGTAACGTTTATGTAGGTAAATAATTAACTCGATACGTAAGGGTCAGCTTGAGCTTGACTAGGACTTATGACGTAAATTTTAATGGCAAGAAATCCAAATATTTAGAAATGAAGCAGATTTCTATACGTCTGGTTGGATACCAACGATAAAATAGATCATGAGAATCGTAGTGTAATGGTAATTAATAAACGCTTAAGTAGTATAACTTAATGTTAGCTCCTGTAAGATTGCAAGCATAACTCCTTAAATTTTAATTAAAAATAATATGTTTACTGCAATATCAAACTGTATTTCGAGACTACCTCTGAAATACTCTCGTTTTGTCCTTGTACGTTTACAATACCTTTAATTAGTGAGTCTGTTTATTCTGAAGTCCAAAATGTCCAATGCAAACTATTCTTCATGTAGTGACAACCCAAATCTGAGACAAAGCATGCTTCCAAAATTGCATTGCAATCCTAACGTCCTAACTTTACAGGCTAGATATGTAGATATTTAGTATGATGTAGTTAATTGCATCCTAAAATCTGAATTCAGTCGTTTCGTCACTAATTATATTTAATAATTGTAAACGAATCACAAAGATAAGTAGATGATAGATAGTTGTTTAATTTAATTTAGAAGTAAGTGTTGAGCTTTAATTCCCCGCATTGGCATCTACCCCAAGTAAATATTATTTTTAAAATAGTAAAAATTGAATTACATGATATTTGCATGCAAAACAAATAAATAAATACGACAATAATATTATACTTAATTCGGTAATCTTTAATCTGTTCGACATGGGAGAGAAAGTTATTTTCACTTCCACTGTATAAAACTTTCACTAAACTTTCTCGTCTATCCAGCAAGGAGTGTGAATAATTTATTTATCTGTAAGGTATTAAATGTTATCCGTACAATGAATATATATAGTATTTATATTGTTGTGAATGGAAGACCAATAAATCAGTGCTGTAATAAAAGTACTGATTTCGATGTACTAATCCTCAAATCTCTGTATTACTTACTATACGTATTTTAATATAATGTGGACCCTCAAATAAAGCCCAACTGGAAAACTACTTAATTGCCAATATATTTGTTTTCATCTTTTGATTGGAATTTTCTTTTATTAAAGTTCGGACATTGAATCAGAGTTGAATTGCTTTTCCCATTGTATTGTCTATTTTATGCTTTTAATTATCAGGCGTGTACAGAGGAGTACCTTCTTTTGCTTTCTCTTTGTTACTTGCTTGATTATGTCATAATTATTATATAATATAATAATAATAAGCTCGAAAAAGCTTTAACTCCATAAACTCCATATGAAAACTTTCCCAACTTTCACCACCAAAATTTCGTTCGAGTTGATTAAACTTGATTAAGCATGGGGAAAGTGAAAGGAAGTACATTTTAGATTCCTTTTGTCGGAATCTGAAAATGTGAAATGCAAAGGATGCTCCCCTATGAATTCGTCGGAATAAATGAATTATGCATAGCTAATTTTCAATGACCTAGTAATAATAACTAGTTTTATTGAAAAGCATAAAAATAAATATTATTTAACATTTTTGACGGTAGATCTACCTGTATATAGGTATCGGAATAGAGAAACCGTATTTAATATTGTAAAATGAATAGTCAACGGGGTTATAGGACAAAAGAGAACGTTGTCTACGAACTACTGTAGTAGGTAGGTATAGTTTTACATACATTGATTAATATTCCACACTTTTGCTATGATTTTACCTAGGTACTTTTAGAGGATATAGATTTGCCTGGGTTGAAATTGCGCCCATCCACAACCAAAATCGATAATTCGATATTGTACATACACAACAGCTATTTAATGTTAATTTTTCTACGATAGCACCCATGAATGAGAATTAAGAAAGTTCTTGTAAATCGACTAATCCTAAATCGGGGTCTGAATACACATTCAGTTCATTTTAATTGTGCACCAAAAATACTGAGAATAAGACGACACAGAGTAATACGGGTGAAACATAAGAGTGAATGAAAATTGCATCAATCAGGACCCACCGAAACGGATTCTTCCGAATTAAAAGAGTTCACAAAAATGAGATTCATCATACAAAAATTACTTCAGCTACACAGACCTTACTTTTAAACTGAAAAATGTAATTGTGGATATTGTCTGCATTGGTAAGAACCGACGCGTAAAAAGTAAATAGGTTCATGGATTTTCTCTAAACTATTTATTCGTCGGAGATTTTGAGTTTTTCTCAGTTGGGAGCATAGTTGAGAAGATCTATATCTGTAATATAATTAGCTATAATATGTTCTTTTTCATGTAGAGAGGTTTAAAAAATAAGTTTGCTAAGTTTTTACAAGTGTTTGACATTATCTCTCGGTTATTTAAACTTTAATGTGTACTTTATATACAATTGAAGGATTCTTTGGCTTTTTATACATAACACAGGGAGTGTAATTGCCGAATTACCCTTTTTGGATGGTGAATCTCATTCTTACAGGGATGTTATGCTATCTATACTGGACATCCACATGGGAGGACTTTGAAGCCCAGGCAAAGCAACTCTCTAGAAAACGGGCTAATTGACATTTATAACTCTGTTAGCACTGCTGTCTAGTCTACGATTGTATCTCTAGTATATATCGTAACCCCATTTTCTTGGATTTCGTTTAAAAACTTCACATATCAGAGGAAGTGGAAGGCAGCGCCGACAGTCGCCCCTTCAGTTGTACAAAACAAGGTTGACAAACTCGAACTGGTCTTAAAATTCGAAGACGAAAGATTTCCGATTCGAATCTGCTACACCTGAGAAAAGATCACAAGAAAACCAGTCACAATTACTGCCATTTACATTGTTGACCATTGGTTATATAGTCTATGGCCTATGCCGTATATGCAAACCTTGAGCAGAAAAGCTGTCCACAATTGCGACAGTGATGCTTCCTTTCCGTCAAAGTAAATTTTGTTTGGCAAGCTGCGCAAGAATTTTGCACTTCGTCGCGCACCCAATGATCCGCTCGACCAGCAACGGATTCAGCAACAGCCCAAGAATACACGCGGCCTCTGGCATCTCCCACGTAAATTGTTTTATGATCCCTTGGAAAAGAAAGGTCATTGAAAATACTATATTGGTATTCTGTTAATTTAAAGCAATTCTCCGAAGAAAGTCGGGGATGTACCTGGAAACACTAATGGCAGTGATTGAGGCTGGCTCAGTATTATCCTTTCGATCATATGCGGTGTGCATCGTCAGTTTTCCTCTAAAAACAATCCGGCGTCTCCATAGATGACCTTCTTTCAACTGGTGGGCAGCTAGAAGAGCACTGCTGTGGCTTAACTTTCTTTCATCTTCCCTCAATTTGTCAACTTCGGTCTCGCTCAGGATCTCAAAAGATTCTTCCGCATCAAAACTGAGGCTGGTCTCGCTCTTTGAGCCTCGGATTGTACTTCCATGTGAATAAGCTTTCGCCAGAATATCACTTTTCCTTTTCACCTTCTTTGCTTCTGCAGCTGCATTCGCCACAGACGTTGGCTCTGTCGTTGACTTTTTCTGAGATGTATCGGAGGATGTCCCCGAGCTGAGCGCCCTTTGGCGACGCATCACGGCCTTCATTTTGTCTACTCGATTCACAATCCCTCCTTCTGGAGTAGGAGAACTATTGTCAACTTCCGCGCTCCCCTTCTTCGGTGTTTCATTGATATCTTCCAAACTATCGTGGTCCTTATCTGGATCAAACACTTCCACAGCCAAGGATTCCGTTTCTGGCTCCTCCACTTCATCCACCACTTCCGTCGCTATCTCGTCCGGTTCCACTAACTCATCGATCTTTTCCTTCCCTTCTTCTTCCACAACTTCCGGTTCAGAATCACTACCGCTCACTAGAGAAGAATCATCAGATAAACTTTGGTTTACTAGAAAACCTCCCGGGCTTTTGTCGCTCGCCAAAGCTTGATTTTCTGGAACTTGGACGTATCTCAATGACCACATCTGGCAAAAGAAGCAAAATGTTAAGAGTCATTTGTGTTTTTGTGGCAACTTGCTTATTCAATATCTAATTATCGCACTAAGTACGCTTTAAGAGATTCATACTGGAAAATACATTAATAGAGTCTTCAATATATTAGGGGGATATCTTAATAAGCCGTGTAATACAATATACTTTTCCTTTTTAAGTACCAAAACCAATTTTCTGACACTTTCACCACCATACGTGATTTTTGTTTTGGTAAATTTTTTTTGTTTCAGTGATGCTGGGGAGAATTTTAAAGTGGTATCACGGGTTATTAAAAAACGACCTTGTAGTTTGTTTAATTAAATGTTTCTTACCCGAACAATGCCATCAGTAGAGCCAGTCATAACGACATTGTCGCAATCCCATTCATTTAAAGAGGAAAAGCTGACACATAGAATGCCCTGGGTCATTCCGCCTCCCCCGCCCACACCAGCGGTATCAATTTGCCCGATAGGTTCTCCATTGATAGACCACAGACGAAGCCACGAGCCATCACAAGTCGCAATATCACCATTTAACTCATTCACACCGACAGCATCAATGGCTGCTGTGTGTGGAACCAATTGACGAACAAAGCAAAGTCGTGCCAAGTCCCAGATAATACATGTCAGATCTTTGGAACCGGAAACAATGATATTGTAGCCGGGACTGCACGTAAGACAAGTAATTGGCTCTGTATGTCCAAATAAATGGGATTTCAAACGGAGCTCTCTCTCTGCAATATCCCAAACCGACACAACCTGCAGAAGAACATTCAGCATTAATATGTGAAGGAACGTTTTATGACTTAATGATAATGATGTAATTTATGACATCATACAGTGTTTGTAGATCCTGTAACAACAACTTTATCTGAACCAGCAGTACATGTTACAATTTCCCCGATGTTTCCCATCCACAGATGCTGTTGCGCCTGCTCCCAGATAAAAATCGGTCTGTCATTATCAAGGTGGCATATTCTAACACTACAGTCAGCAAACCCCCATGAGATATAGCGATTTTGGCTCAGTAAGAACTTATTTTGTTCCACAGCAATTATTACGTTCGCCCTGTCCAAAGGCAAAATTTGACCTAAAATAAACAAAATCACATGAAACCTTTCTCCAGAAAATGTTTTTCCAAAAAATAGTTGGAAGTTGGAATACAGAACTAAGATATATTTATTGAAGATGCAGTTTCATTTGCATTCTGGTATCCTTATACTTACCTATAGGCCCTTTTAGTTCTTTTATTGGAGTCATTGTTGGTCTCAAATTATCCAGATGATGAAAAAATACTTTTTCTAAAAGTGCCCCTTGATTATTATTTGTCCCCGCGTTAGCCGCTAAAGCCATTAAAGGATTTTGACTCGCACTTTCTAATATTCCTAGATTGTAGGGTTTCATCAATCCGATTCCTGAACTCGATGTTACACCTGTCGTCACTCTTTTCATTGGATGCGGCTTTTTGAAAAGTTGTTTCGGAATCTGACCGAAATTGTTAATAAAACCAATCGTTGCGTTTTTCTTAAGTGGATCTTCAATACTGTCATTCAATTCAGAACACTCATCATTAGAAATGTTATTTAAATCGTGAAAATGTTATCTTTCGGTGGTTCTAAGATAATAAATACTTTAAGCATTTACTTGTATATGTCGACATTTCCTTCGTAAAACAAATGATGGAAGACATTGACAGAATCAACGGCTGCATTTCCTTGTTGCTTATAGCCAAAAACGAGATCAATCCATTCGTGTAAATGCTGGGAGACGTAATCCGATTCAAGAGCCATTCGATGAACTCTGTAAAAGCAAACATGAAAATCAATGACTTAAATATGATCAGTAATAAAAACGACAAAAACAATGAAAGTTAGAAAAAAGGCTACCGAATGAACTCTCTTGGATCTTCCTTTGCCCATGGAGGTAAAATAACATCATTCAATGCAATTCCATTTTGCTTGGAGCCTAAATCGAAGTTATTCCCGTTTAACAGAAATTCTGGCAAGTAGAAAAATTCGGGAATGAGTTCTTTAACATCGGCCATGTTATGTTTAGATGCTGATGTCCATGCTTCTTTTATGGAATGAAACATTCGATCGGCCAGATCAAAATGACCCCCCTTCATAATTATATTTTCATTATTATACATTAGAACAAAGAACTCTTAAATTATTAGATATTAAAATTGTAAATTCTTGTGCACCTGTAAGCGGAGAAAATGTTGCGCGAAAGGTTCCATTCTAACTAAGTAAGAACACACGATCATAGCGGATGAGTAATGAGTTCCGTAGTGATAAGGAGGAGTTTCTCCATGAGGATCATCCCACTCCTTATAGCGTTTTACAAACTGAACTAGTCTGTGTTGCGACTGAGCACCCATCGGTTTGCTTAAATCACGAAATGTTTTAGGGTCACTGAAATCTAAGTAGGGTGAATCGTAGTCGGCTAAAATCCAGGGGAATACTGGATACTGCATCAAGTCGTTGTAAGAACGACCCGCTAATGTATTTAAATGCATCAGGTACTGGAAATTGGAAATGTCTCCTCTCTGCAAAAATATTGACATCATTTAATGGAATGCCTTCCGTGTGCGAAAACATTTAAGGTCATAAAGTCATAATGGATGATGAAAATGAACTGACCACCCATCGTTGTGTCACAGTGGTATCTCCAATAAGTGAGGAAAACAGTCCAGTGCTTTGTTCCACACTCGTGGTTCGTCGTTGACCTGCAACTGACTGTTTGGCATCCGTTCCAGAATCCGACAGATTCTTGGACACAGATGTAAACTTCTGGAACACGGCATCCCGAACCCGTCGTGGATATGCCAGTAGATAATTTCGCCCGTCCGAACAAAATATTTCTAATGCAATCGGTTGCAATAAATATCTAAGGACAATTAATCATTAGATTTTGTTAACAAGACAATAATGCCACAATATGTTACAAGGATGAAAATGGAATTACCTTCGTTTGTGCACTTCTCGAATATCTTCATAGGAAAATTTTAAACAAGTATGAGTTTTACTTCTTGGTTTAGCTGGGGAAGGTCCAGTTCCATAGCATTGAGGGGGAAGAATGGGTTCGTACATGTTAACAGGTAGATAATACATATCTTTGATTTCTCTTGTTTTGGCCAAAATAGTAAATCCTGAGATCAAATAGAAGTCTTCTTTTCCAAAGAGAAGCAAACCTTCCGCCGTGTCTAAACCCTGAATTTGAGCACATCGAAAAACTTGGGAGATCTTCTCATTATTAGACCCAATCAGTCGGAATAACATTGACTGATTGTCAGGATCCGCAGAATCTTCGCTGTCATTTGAAAATGTATCATCTGCTCCTGATTGAACTGCTGAAATTAAAAATTATAAAAAACTTCATTTTCCGGAAAGGAAATACAAAAATAATTAGTGAGTCAAGTGAGTTGTCTTACAATTGTTTGCTCGTGGAGATAAAACAGGGAAATTGGGACTTGATCCGAGGGCTCCAACTATAGCAGCATCTTCCACATCATCCAAGGACGAAACAGAAGTTCCACAAACATCGCTAATTAGGGATGGCTGGTGCTTAAATCTTTTATGAAACTCTTTAGAATCTCTACTAATTGGAGGATTGACTCTCCTAGCTTTTGGCGAAGATGTTACAGATTCGTTAACTCCACACGTTCCATGTATGTCTTCCAAGTACGGGTAATGAATGTAAAACATATCGTTTTTCATTAGCTTCTTCCGCATTCTGCAAGGTCCTTCCGTAGTGTCTAGCATCCACTTGTCTGCAAAGATAACAAACAAGACATCTTCACTCTAATTCTATAGATAATGTCACCTGAATATTGTTAGTTCGACGCGTTTACCTAAGTGAGTTGGATTGTGTGATCCCCAAAGACCTCGCTCCCTCGTCAATTCAACTTCCAACTGGGGCAAAAGTGTATCACGAACATAGCGATGAAGATGCCGCAAATTTTCCATATGAAACTTTTCCTGTGCATCCAAAGTTTCTTTCACGTGCAGCACGTGCTTGATTCCAGACTGTTCAAACAAATGAAAACTATTGAAATCCCTTCAGAAAGTTAATACTGGAAAGTTATCTAACATTGGGGGACTTCAAATAATTCGATGATAAAAGCTCTTGTTTTTTGAACTTTTTCCTAGTAAGTGGGAATCGAATGTAGGAGACCCAGATATACTGATATATCGGATCGTCACCCTTTTGTCACATTCACCGAAGTGCATTTTAGTGCAAAGTTTTAAGAATTTAACTTTCACTCGAGGATATAAGTTTTCACTGCATTTGCTAGAAATTAGGGTTACAAATCACAACTGGGGAAGAATTTAGAACTGTTCAAACATACCGTCTGTATCCGATTAGCGTCCATCCATTGACTGATTAAATCTTTGATAGTTTTCTCTCGCTCTGAGTCTTTTCGAATACCAGATCGTCCAGCCAAACGAGTCAAACCTCCGGTAACCTTTTGCAACTTAGACTGAAGTTGTTGATGTATTTCCCAAGATTGTGATAATCCTACAGGGTTGTTAGATTTTTTGGTTCCTGGAGTTGTCTCCGATGCGACGTAGGCTAGCCACAGTTTACTCGCACATTCACCGAGCTGATCTCTTAATGAAGACAAGGAGGGTGGCTGAGGAGATGTAAATGTTATTTTGAACAAATCTTCCACCATCGGCTTCTTGCTGATAAATAAATCCTCCCAAACACGTTCGGCTGTTGTGCATATCTCAATATCCAGCTGTAATACAGAAATTTGATAAGTTTCTCTGAAATTGTAAATTACTAGCTAAAAAAGTAGGATTTCTGTTTAGAAATCTCACTTTCTTCAATTCACCCTAGTCTAAAGGAAACTAGGGAAGATTTTCTACTCCTTTAAAACAGTTATTAGGTATTTGACCACAGTAAATATACATAAATAATGAAACATGCAGCAAGTGAAAACCAACTTTCTCTTTCCTAATGCTAACTCCATATAAAACTCCTCCAGTACAAAAGAGAAAGTGGCGGGGTTAGTGGTTCTGTATCGCTCTGCAATAATTAATTGGAAAATAGCATTGACTTAGGCGATCATACCTTAGCAGCTTCTCGAATATCTTTTCGGTCACGCCCATTAGTGTCCTCTTCATCGATGGTTGAAGCCACTCGAACATGCCATTGTGTTTTTGTACCACTTTCTAAAGTAATGGGAAGACCATCGACCAATTGCATGAGCAGGTGAACTAAGCATCCAAAAAACTCCTGTTGGTGGTTCCCACTTCCAAATATCACACTTCGAACATTACGCAACTTCTTGAGAGCTTCTACTTTATCCCACTTATTGGATTTTCGACTGAGAACGAACAGCACGACTCGGTTAAGGGAGTTGTAGATCATATCAGTTGTCGTTGGGGCTATTCGTTTCGTCCTAAATTCCAGAAATACAAAACAACTGTAAACTTACAATAACTGTAACTATGATTGACCACTTTTATGATTATATTAGTTTTAAATTTACCTGCAATGATTGACTAAAATAAGAATGAAATCGAGAACAACTTGAGGGTCTCTGGCAAAGGTTTCCAGCCAAAGTTTATCAACAAGTCTTGAAAGAAAGTGGGCAACAGCGGGTAAATAACTTGTCATTTGGTCTAAATCAAAAGCAATTAAATGATCCAACAGTGTTCCTAATAATCCAGTGTGGAACTGAGTCATCAGTGCAGCAGGATAGGGGGAAATGTAGTTATTGAACATTTGCGTGTTTTGCATTTGTCCTCCAAAAGGCGAATTTTGGACCTGGGCTCCGAACATCTCGTTTGTTTCTGGTACTCCCGCTTCAAGTACTGTGTCGATGACCATGTTCATATTCGTCCCTGTTTTAGACTGGGGAAGAGTAGCTGACGAAGACATCCAGTCAATTATTATCATTCGTAAGAAATCTAGAAGTATTTTCTTGGCTGGGTGATTCATCAACGTATCCATGCCCTTGAAATCAGATCCTCCTGATGGATTAGAAAAATCTGGGATCATCTCACCGATCTTCATGTTTTTCGGAGAATCAGTCGGAGTTCTTGCAAATACGTCTGATTCTTCAATTGATTTATTTGTGTCTTTCCATTTCTCTTCCTGTTCAGAAATGACAACGGAATCAGAGTTTATCCGGGATTTAATATCTTCAGACTCACTGGCATTCCCCGCAGGTTCATATGATTTCATGTCGATTGGCATTATGGTCGCAGCAAGACCACTGAGAATATCCGTGGCTGTGAACAAATGTTGGAACTCTGGAGTGTGTGAATACAAATAACACAGGAATTGAACAAGAGTAGACCCAACATCGGATTGGAAATTATTTATTGAATTCGAAGATTGCAAAGGTCGCATCGACGGACTCCCCACAATTGAGTTGTTTTGAGAAAACTGACATAAACTTATCGTTTCGGCAGTAATGAAACACCTGATCAAAGTCAGCAGAGTTATAATGGCATCCGAGCATAGAGTTACTTTCCCATACAAACTCGATGTCATTTTATTGGAAGGTAATGCGAACACATAGTGCCAGATTGTGTCCAGGGAAATCTACGGGAGTACAAATCGGTTACATTACATTTGCGAACAATACAATCCTGGATAATATTCTTAAGATACATGAACTATTCTTTCAAGATATAATTTAATTACCATATCATTCAGAGAAAGCATGTGAAACAGTAAAATCCGAAAAGAACAGAAAATCTTACCTGGTCTCCTTCGTTTGACTTGAGGCTAATATTCCGACAGGGCTGCGTCAACGCCATGGCACAAAAAATGAGCCAAATTTCTGAAGGCATAATTTGCGTCCCTTCCGTTTTGATATCTTCACATCGTTGTGCAAGAAGCCAACTAAGTCTGACCCAACCGCCGATTGCGGACTTGCCCGCTCCCCCTTTTCCAGACAGGCCTCCTGCAATACTCGCTACGGTGACACCTGCATTTCCACTTCCTGTTCCCCCAGAAGAGTCTTCATCAGCTCCAAGTCGGGAATCTTGCTTTTTAAGAGGGAGAAGTGCAGCAGCGCTTCTCGCTGCAGAAGATCCTTGAGCACTGCAAATAGTTCTACCGAAACCAAACGCACTGGAGTGCCCATCCCTGAATTTAGTTTTGAGATTCGGAGAGCAAGTGAGAAGTAAGAGGAGTATTCTAAGGGACCAAAGCAAAGTGGTTGGGTGTAATTTGGGCGTGGCAAAGAGGAGAACAAAGTCAAATCCTAATCGAGACACAAGTTCTTCACAGAACCCGACATTCAGGACTTTGCCCGTGTACATCAGTGAGTGGATGAGCTGGAGCCCTTTATTTCGTAACTCTATTGTTTCTGTCATATTTGTTTCCCGCGTAGACACACTTCCATTCTTTAATAAGTCTTCCGCAGGCAAAGTGCTAACGATGAAATGTCCAAAGGTTACCAGATCGCCGGAAGATGCGTTGACTTTGTGAGATAACAAATGGCCCAAGAGAAGAAACACTGATGGCTGATTCACAGTCGACTGGACCAATCTCCTCAGTAATTTTGGTACAATGCAAGATTCTCTTAAGATTTCTAAAGCAAACTTTGCATCTTCCGTTAGCATTTGAAGGAAATGTTCGTAAAGAGCCTTTTCAAGGTCGGAGTTATTGAAATCAAACTTGTTATTGTCATCCTGTTCTAAAGAAGCTTGTTTTCTTATTTGATCAAATGCTGGTGAAGAGGAGCCGGAGCAATTGTCGATTTTGTGCACAGTGCTACACCAAATATCCAAGTCTCCCAGAAGTTCCGAGAACCCACCTCGGTTCTCTCTCGTAGTATTTTCAGTGGAAACAAGGCCAAAGACCAGATGCAACACTCTCATAGACAGAACAGACTTCTTCCGCTTGAGGAGGTAGCCCAGCATTTGCCAACAGGAACGATCCACAAGTGTACTGCTGGAAGCGCCATTCACACTGTTGCTCTTCACCACGCAAACGAGGGCCTTCAGAGCAGCGTAAAGTGATTCTCCAGTAGTGGCCATTGCCACAAGACCTATTAAAATGGGTATACCTCCAACAGATAAAACTGATTTCGCTACTGGAAGAGGAGTGAAGATCCGCACTCCGAGATAACCTATTACAACACCACCCAGAGAACGCCCAGGGCCTACTAAATGAGCTGCGGAATTGTGGAGAATTGAGATAGGAGTCGCGTTTTCGTGAGAAGATAAACCCAACTGCGAAATAATCAATAATTTATGGTTATCACACTGCCTGCTGCTTTAGTAATAAAAATATCGCGTTTTCCTTTGCTAACATGAACATGATTAATGATGAAGGATAACACACTGAGATATTCGTGCAAAAACCGATAACGAAATAATAATTTGATTTTCACCTGTTTTGCGATAGCTTTGGCATCCGATTTGCAATATATTTTTCTTATTTTTGCCAAAGTTAGTTGAGAGACTGCTAATGCATTTAATCCAAAAATAATTTTATCCTCGGAAACTAGCGTTCCTGCATTGTCTAAGAAAATATATATTATTACAATCTACAGTGCTATAATTCTGTAGTTATATCCGAATATATTTACTATCAAAGATAATTTCTTTTACCAGATTGCATTTTTACAGCTTGCCAGCTGCCAGGATACTCGGGTCCCAATTTGCAAACAGTGGCAACAGCCTGAACACTTGGAACCCAATCTTCAAACATGTGACAAACACCTTGTCTCCAATTCAACTTGGAGATTTTCCTCCAGACGGGAGGTGTGCCGATAAATGCGCTATATGAAGATCCTTTACTTCTGTGAGGGTAATCCAGCTTCCCGCTGTGGGCACACCGGCCATTTACATAAAGGGAAAACGAATGATTTGTTGTTGGTAAGAATACGAGGAAGAGATGATGCCATTGACCCTCGTGGAGAAGATCGGGACACCAGACTCGTATCGAACTATGCGGAGTCATATCTGGTTCCCATTCACCGATACCTTAGAATGCAGGATAAAATTAATACATTAGCAATTGTCGATAATAAATATCCGCGGTTTTTGCTGCTTTTACCTTGTGAGGGTAGTTGAGTCTCCCGGGTGGAAATTAATACTGCTTTGTCCCTAGCAGACACAGCCACACAAAAACATAAACGCTGAATATTAGCAGCTTCTTTAATAATCGTTAGAATTCGGATCGGATGGGGGTCTGTTCTTGGGTCACTAAATTTATCCACACAGAACCATGTGGAAAAACTCATGCCTGAAGTACCTGTAAGAGAAAATCAAAAAACGATCTAATAAACGTTGACGGGGATTTTTTTCAATGTAGTAAATGCTTAAATATTAACGAATAGTGATGAAAACTATTGTAAAAACGATTTCTGAAGACCAAAAAATAGTTTACCAGGAAAGCCACGTTCAGTCATGCTAATTCCGCTGGGCAAAAGACCCGCTGATCCGAAATCCGAAGCCATGTTGTAATTATTGGGAGCAACTGAGGGTAGGAAGAGACACCCGAATCCTTCAGCGGACATATCGAACTCGACAAAGGGTGGAAATGGTGTACTTGCATTTGAGTAGAAGTTATTGGATTGAGATTGGGAAGAGTGGTGATTAGATGACTTAGGAGTGGTCATTGACACCAAAGACTTGACTCGTGACAACGGAACTGAAGTGTATGCAATTGGAGTTGCAAGACTGGGTTGTGATCTTTCACAGTTGAGGGGATTGCCTAAACGTAAAAAACAGCGAAGATCTTTGGGGGACAAGCAATGAGATGCGACTCGTTCGAAAGTGTAATGAATAGGTTGATGAAGGAAATGAGCCTCGTCACTCAAGGCTAGGGAGCATCTTTCTAAGATTTCTTCCGTCAGTCCTGATTGGGCCATTAGTTGTTGATTTCTTTCGTTTCTGACTAGAGACTTCACTAACTCCGCACAAAATGATTGACAGAGAGATTCCATGACCACTTTGGAACAATTATTTGATTGATTACTTTCCTTCAACCATAACTCATTCATACTTTCTTCTTTTTTCTCGTTGTCTTTATCAACTGAAATACTTTCACTATTTATAGTCAGTTTGACATCTTTGCTTTCTTCTCCTACTGCACTTATCGAGGGAATTAACTTAATCATAACGATCACTACTGCGGAGTGGATTACTACGGGTTCCGGGATGGGAGGTGTGAAATTAAGGGGTCCCACACCTTTCTTACTGGATTGACTCATGGAACTTGGTGCTGGACTAGTTGGAGTTGCATTGCCGGTTGATGAACACTCTTCTGTTGACGCTTGCTTTCTCGGAGAGCGGAAAGAACCTACGGAGTTCAAAGAAGTTCTTTCGAAATTATCCGTCGCCAAATCGTACAATAGACGGAAAACGAATATCGTTAAAATCAAAGGGTAGGGAATTTGTCCCTTGTAGATGCACGGCTCAATACTTGATGGCGGAGAAGAAAATATGGAGTAAAATAAATGTAAAACTTCTTCCGATTGCATTTCAGGCAGTTTCATTTCGCTATTTACACACAAGGCTTGCTGATCTCTCGAAAAGCAACCTAACAGTCGCAGAGTATCGGCCAGGCTTGGTAAACATATCTATAAAAATCAATTACGCATCATTTTAATGAAAATATTTTTTAAAAATCATTATCATTGATGATATAATGTCCAAAAGTCGATTGATTGTTTAAGTGCACATACCTCTTGATGAAATAATTTTGCATTGGCAGGCTCAAAGCGCATGGCGGAAGCAAAACACACGAAGATTAATTGCACTAAACTCATTCTGTCACGCATGACGCTGTTTTGAACGTCATCTTTCACAAATAAGCCTTCCAAGGACACTAGCACACTCATGAGATAGAGGAAGCCTCCAGCCTTTCTGAAATTGCATCTTGCTCTGTGGCTGTCTCGAAAAGAATTCAAAAGGGAACTGAGAATCTCTATTTTCAGTTCAATGTTGCTTATCACATCTGAAGAATGAAGAGAAACGAGAACAGAGGTCATATCTTCCTCTCCACCTTGACTCATTAACAGCTGTTGGACTAGTCCTGTGTTAATTTTCAGAAAATTGTCAGATATCACATTTGCTAATGATAGTACAATAAATGTAAATCATTGAAAGATAAATGATGCGCGGAAGTTAGAGAATCGTGAAGACCTTTAAAATCATAATTGTATTTATAGTCAGATTAAAGGAAAATGTTACCTAATGCTTGTGCTCGTTTAGAATGACATGTGACTAGTTGTAAAGCACATTTTGAGCCACCATTTTCTCTAAAAATTGTAACATTGGAATTGTTGGCAGCAAGGAGCAGGGTCAACAATTCTAATACTGCCATTCCCAGATCTTCTTTTAAAGGTCGATTTGGATCTAAAGAATTTGGATCATTTTAGTCAGGCGAATCTTTGGGAATGTGTAAATGAATTTCTGGTGTAGGAGAATGGGTACCTGTTTTGTGACGAGGAACCTGTACTTCGCTGGTATATCTATGTAGACAAGTGACAATGACCTCTAAAATACCTACTTCTCGGAAAACATCCTTAAAAAGTGCATTGTGTTTGGTCAGATTAAGTAGCATTTTGACACACATCAGTTTTAAACGCGTTTCATTTTCTATTTCAGGGGCTATGCTAGTATTACTGCTAAGTGCGGTCATCAATGAATCCGAGCCCATCGATTCCCCATTATTATCGAGAACACAGTTTTCATTCAGATCATTCTTTAAAACGCGTGATATAGCAATGAGTTCTTTGCAAGGGGTGAATTGGAGTTGAAAAACGACGAATTCAACCAATTCCAAATATTTCTGTTGTACTTCAGGTGATTTTTGAATAAGTTTTTCAGCCATTTGCGGAAGAACCGAATCAACGATAAAATAATTACTTGGGTCAGCTTTAAAAACTGATGAGATCGATTCCAGAACTACAGATGAAAGAAACGGACTGTTGCATTTACTAAAAACAGATTGGAGAACTTGGAATGCTTGCAGATTTCTAACGGTACAGCCTGAAAATGAGATAAATAACTTAGAAATGACAATCAAGTAGATAAACAAATGGAGAATCGTAAGAAAACTGACCTTTAGCGCCAGGAGGAGGCATTTGGAATGTTGGCAGCGAAAATAAGGAATTTACATTAGCAATATTTGGTTTCAAAGGGGTGTAGCCACACATTGTAAGGGAGGCAACAACCAAAACTAAATTCCTAATTGCTTCTTGGCTTTCACTTGTTAGATCACACTCCAGTCTAAAGATGATATTCAGAGTAAAACTTACTTTTCGTCTTTTTTGAAAATAAAAATATGGAAGAATTTCGTTTCTTTACCTTATTAGGATTTCTGTAAGGAATTGATACCCCTGAGCCGATTTGAAGTCATCCAGAAGTACCTGTGATAAATCAGTAGAATCTTTCAGGAAGCAGAAAAGAGTCAGTACCATCTCAGTGACTTCCAACGGAGTCAGGTGTGCTCCACGTCGTAGATTCTCCACACAGAGTGAAATACAGTTTTTATCTGCACAAAAAAGCAATACATTAGAAAACGAATCGTTTTCCCAAAATTAGTAAAGCAATTTGGGAAGATACAGATGGAAGAAATCTTACTGTGAATATATGATAGAACTGGAGGCAGTAATCCATGAGTAGATATTGTCATCAGAACTTCGGCAGCAGACTTTCTCCACATTGCATTGTGAGGGGGGCACCAACTTGTTACCGCAGAAAATAACAGGGCCAAGTCATCCTTTCTAGCCAATTCTTCTGCTGGAGCAGGATAAGATGATAACCGAATGAGAAGCTGGACAAATATTTTCTGCAGCAAAAGTCGCCGTTCCATGGGAGAAAAGTCGCTGGTAGGTCCTGTCATTTCTGGTGGTTCTATTTGGGGTAAATCAAAGAATAAGTAGAGACATTTCACCAGAGTGGATGGAAGAGATGCCGCGGTCATAACATCCACAAGGTTTTGTTCTCCAGCTGATAAAAGATTCAGTGTTGATGTTAACGTCCATCCTCTGGAATCTTCTTCTGCTTCATTTGAAGCCTCCAGGTATTTTACTATGGACACCGCTGCTGCTTCTGTCGATGGGTTTGCAGCACGACGTCGCACTTCCGAAACCATCAATTTGGAAACTGCTTGACAAAAGGAATTGATTTCGGGAAACCTCTCCATCATCTCAGATGCCGCAGCAGACCCGAAAACCTTAACACAAATACCAAGTCTTAAAAAGTGCAAGAGAAATTCTTGAAATATCATTAGCGATTTGCTTTCCAAGCTACCTTGCAAAAGAGAGGAAGCATATTGTAAATCTTGTCATCTGAAGGTGCATGCTGGTATTCCCCAAACAACTTCCGTAAATGCATAAGACCCAGAGAAATACTTTGATTTCCATTCTGACGCCCTCCTACCGATCCGCTGTTGTTGCCCCCGCCGCCAGCTGCACTCCCCACCCATAATTTTCTCATGATATTCATACTTTTTTCCATTCAGCAGTCGAACGTTGATCGTGGCTGTACAAAAATAAATTGTCATTTTAGCACCACCTTCCCCATAGATAAGCTTAAGTACTTAAACTGGAAATTCAAGTGACATTGCCTTAAATTAGCACATTACTGGTTTCCGAGATTTTTCATGACCTACTTTCGATAGAATAATATATACTGAGATAATACAAACAACTCCAGAAGTCTTGGAGCTTTGGAATTTTGAGAATATTCATAATTTTTTAGATAACTATACAGTACATAGGTGTGTAATTTGCTCCAACGGTTCATAGGTCACTATAAACGAAGTCCTGAGTTATGATATAGTTTTATAGGTTTGAAATTAAGAATTATCTTTTCAGAATTTGTAAAGCTAAAGCTACAAATTGTTTTGGAAGCTTAACTGGGTCATGGTTTGGCCAATAAATGTACATAGCAATTGTTTGCAAGTTCAAGAAAAATCATTCTACAATTGTCTTATAAGTTTCACAGAATCAAAGAATGAAGGAAACAGAAAATGTTATTAATGACCAAAAAAGCAAAGATGAAAACATGTTTTTGGCAATTTTGTGTGCATCAAGGTTTGTGATGATGATCATCCATGTATAGAAAGTCAGTTTAGTTCTGACGAACGTCTGAAGAATTTCTTCAGTTTTCTTAGTATACCTTCTTAATCAGTATATTCTAAATGATATTTAAATAGTGATACACTTTTGTCTATGTGCGTGAAAGAGTTTAAAGCTTTTATGTGGGTGTAAGAGTCTTACGAGTTACGATCTCCGCCCGATTTCGCTAATGATAAGTTAAATGATGAAGGTTGATTTTTTTTCGAGATATCAGCTCAGCTGTCAGCTGCGGATGTATTTTATGTAACTTTCACATTTCAGATGCAGCAGATGACATTGACATACGGAAGCAAGATTCGGAAAAAAAGTTTGAGGTCAGTCGAAGATTGGCAATTAAAGACTAAAAGGTATGGCTGAGGGAGGAGGATATTAAAAAGTTAAAACACTGACTCAACACTAGGAGATTGCAATAGTCTATAGCTGAGAGCTTATTCATTTGCATGATTGATGGGTTATCTAAACTAGTAGGCAGACTTCTGACGTCATGATTGTGAAAATAATTGCTGAATGATAGTCAGCCAGGCAGAGTAATTCATCGTTTGGTCTTCTGAATATATGGGACAAGGAGTAAGAAATGTGACACTAGTTGTCTATTTAGAGATTCGGATGACAGTCAGTTGGGAACGAAAGACCTGAGTTAATAGATGAGTCAAGTTAACCCGCCCTCACTTGCAAATCCACGATCTGTATCAGTAACTTTAACTTTTTTATAAGCTGAAGTTACATTTTATTTGATCTGACAAGTCGATGAAAGTTGCACTACAAGTCAACAAACAAATGTTACAATCAGACAGAAGTAGAACTTGTATATTCTATGCATGTAGGTGCCATGCACAACCCTGCCTGTCTATATCTATATGCGTAAGTGTCTGCCAATATTTTCCCATTGGTGAGCACCACCAGCGGCCCAACCAAAATGCGCGTTCGGTTCCGGTGAACCTACATCTGGGAAACTCGGAAGTCTTTACCACGAATTTACCTCCAAGAAAATCCCTAATCAAGATAAATTACACCTAATAATTAGCTTTAGGATAGTGAGACTTTTCCTACACCTGTGATTTACTAAACCCCTGCACGAACATCACTTTACTTTATAGCTTTCTCAAAATGAAAGTTTTTCTATGCTCTTAGATGGAGAAAAGAGAAAGTCTACATGCACTGAAACTTGTGCATCCTGCATCTTGCCCAGTAAAACTTTCTTCTCTAACTTCAATTATGGACAATTGCTTTATCACTCTTTATCCACTTAATAGTTCAGAATTTTTCATGTGAGAACTTTGAAAATTGCTCTTAATTAGCGTGCTGGTGTGAAAATGTAATATTTTGGACAAAAATAAACACTTCCCAACAAACGGGTATCGGGTGAATAAAACGTACTGTTTATGTTTAATGCTTTTTTCTTAAAGCCCTAAAAGTTTCCACTTTTTAGGCAAACCATTTTATTATTGTGAGTCAGTTGAACTTATGTCACAGACTGTTCTCATCCATTCATCCTTATAAGGATAAAGAAAGAATTATGATCAAGAAAGTTAGTAAATGTTATTTTACTGCAAATAACCACTAAAAATAGAAAAGTAGCTAAAGAAAGAATTATTATGAAGAAAGTTAGTAATTGGTGTATTTCAATGAACACAAAACGCAAAGGATTACATTGTAAGTAGTTTTGGCAGCTATAGTCTGGATTTTAGCTTTGAGGTATACTTTGGTATTGGTATTGCAATGCAACTTTGTAAGTGCATGTGTTACAGTCAGTTTGTACAGTTGGGAAGCTTATACACGTACTAGTAAGTTTGTACATCAATTTTATTTTGAAATTCCATTAAAGGCTCCATAAGCGTGTTCATGGTCATGTAAGCCACTTTTCTGACAGATATT